>JAAGNO010027911.1:0-17644 GCA_033439905.1 Ceryle rudis
ACCAAAACCAGCCTCAAAATAACATCACAAACCCCACAAACAAACATCTAGAAAATACAGTAGCTTGAGTATTTGCTCATGATCTGTATTTTAATAACTCTTCCTTGAAATTTTACATGTTGTGTTTCCAACAGAATGAAGACATAGTTGCGTCAAAATTCTTACTGGATGCTGCTTTGCCTGTGCACAGATACCACTGAAGGAGAACTGCTGTTGTTTTTTCTGCTCAGTCACAAAGAAATGTTGAAATTTGTTTCTTCAGCATCTGCAAATAAGAGGGGGGGGCTGGGCTAGAGAAGGGGATGTGATGACCCCAGTGCACAGCCCTGTGCCTGCCAGTGGCTCACTGGAAGACGAGCCGTGTGCTTTTGAGACTCTTGTCTCCAGAGAAGTTAAGGGTGAATGAAGAAGAGCATATGATGAATAGTCCTGGCTTCTTAAACTCTTCACCCTCCCACTGTGGTTATGAGCATGCTTCCATTTCCTTGAGAGCATGGGAACTTTTTGGAAAGCAGGTTCCTAGGGAATACAGAGGCTGAGCTAACCCTGGCAACAGCTGCTCGTTTTTCTTAGCTTTTTTGTTTGTTTTACATGTTTTGGTCTTTTTTAATTGGTTGACATGCCTCATATGACCTCAGTTAAATACAACTCTGTGGACAATCAGGTGTGATCAAATAGCTCCTTATTTAAAAAAAAATAGTGGACACTGTACACATCCAGTAGCCAGCTGCACAGTAGTGTACACAGCACAGGAAGTCGCCCTAAGTAAGGTGGTGTTGCTCTTCAGAACCTCTGAGTGGTATTTTCCCTGTACTTTGAGGAAAAAGAGAAGGAGAATAAGTTACTGTTAGTAGTGCTTATGAGTAATCAATAATTAAAAATTATTACTAACCCAAAATTTTTCTGTGACTCTGTCAAGGAATGGTTAGTAAAAAATAGATCAGTGTAACAGAGTGGATCCAGACTGTTTGCTTGTGACAGGATAAACAGAACGAGTCTGACACTTTCAAAATAACATTTTCGTGCTTGTTTTCAGAAGAAATGAAAAACTGTGCCCTAGAACTGTGAAAAGATGAGAGACTGGTAGTCACATGGATGTGAGCTTCAACTGTGGTGCTTGGTTTTTTTGGTGCCTGAAAGCAAATGTGAGCCAGATGTGTGTTTGCAGTGACTCCTGCAATGCTATATCTAGCTCTCAAGAAGCACAATGAAAATAGGAGGGGATTCAGAAGAGTCATGAGAAAAAAGCCTGAAAAACATCATTTTGCTAAGAGACTCGAGAAACTTAATCTCTGCTCCAAAAGAAGATAGGGGTTAACTTGCTCACAATCTGAAAATAATTTACAAAGTGAAGATAAGATTAGCCACAGCCCAGTAAAAGAACTATCCATAAGTAGGATGGATTTCGCCATTGGGGTGAATTTTAATTTAAGATGGGATTTTTTTTTCTTTCCCAAAGGGAAATTTGGTCATTGCAGCTGTGGCTTTAAAGCAAGAGCTAAATTGCAAGATAGCTGTGGCTTGTAGATTGGATTGGGTGGTCATAATGAACTTTTCTGAACTGAAGAAATGGCTGCAGTGGGATCAACATTTTTCTGTTGGAAGGGCTTGTCAGACTCGGCACGTTTTACAAGTAGCCTCAGCAGAGAGACTGTTACCTTGGTGCACCATGGGAGTTGTTCTTGTATTTGTAGACAAGTCTGCCTGAATCTGTTCTCGAGTATGAAGTCTTAAATTTGCCTGCCTTACACTGCTAAGTGAGGCTTTTGTTCAGGGCTGTTAACTTGGCTCGTTCCTAGCCCAGTGAGGCTTTAGACTCATTGAAAGTGGGATGTTGGTATGTTTTGTTTATTTTGCTTTTATTGTATTTCTTCCTTACCGAGTAAGTTTTGATAATACATGTTGTCTAAAGCAGTCTTTTGTATAATATCAAACTCCTCTCTGGCTATGTGATGTTCTTCTGGAGGCTGTTTTCTTTTTCTTTCTCCTGATGCTAAGAAGGCTTTTAGTTGAATTTGAAGGGGGGGAACGATGCATTCTTCACTACAAATGCAACATTTTTTGTCAAGTTATTTAATATTTGTCTTAATGTGCTAGTATAGGATTAGAAAGTGCTTTCATCCTAACTATGCTAGTATCTCCAAACTTGCTTTTAACCATGTCTAGAAACTTCATGGGAAAGTATAGGTCAAGCTCCTCTGTTTTTGGAGAGTAGCACATCAAATGGTCTTTAAGTGGGGCATAGAGATAATGGAAGGGATTTGCTTTCTTGAGTCGCATTGCTTCTCTCTTTGGCCATATTTTGATGGTCTGAGCATAAAATGGGAGTAGGTCAGGCAGCTTGCTTATAGGCTTGTTTGATTCTGGGACCTCAAGCATTTGGTGATAACTGGTATCAAGACTGAAGCTCAGTGGGAGGCACATGTGCATCTCTTAAAATTAGGTGAATGTCAGAGTTGCTTTACTCTTAGTGGTGAGGTCAACTTCCCTGTGTTCTCAGCTGTTTGTATTCATAGCTGCATGTCAAAACTATTGCCAGGTAACCTGGGTTTTGTGGTGCCTCAAAACAAGGGGAAAATACTAACAAAGCAAATGCTAAATTATTACTGCAAATGTTAAAAAAAAAAGTGCACATGGCCCTGCTGAGGTTCATTGATTATTTGTATGCTTAGTGATACGTGCAATCAAATAATTTCCTAATCATTAGCATTAATATTCTTGGGAGAAGGTGTAGCTTAATCTTCCTCAGCAGTTTGCTAAATGGCTCAAAATATTTGAAGATGTAAATGTGGAGGGAAGCTTTGGGTTTTTTTAACAGGCTTCTATCATATAAATAACTTGACCTAGTCCTATTTAACTTAAATGGGGTTTTTTTTATGGAACATGACTTTATATAGTTAGACAGTGGTCCATTTCTAAGCAAGGTATGAGAATCACTTGGTTAGGTGTCTTCAAGTAGTACCTGGTTCTTGCATAACTGTCTTCTGTAAAACTTTCTGGATGACACTGAAGAGGTTTTCCTGCTTATGCTAGTTTGCAGGTTTCTGGTATATTTTGTGGCTTCAGATAAAGACTGCTAATATGTTTTTTTGGCTGGACTTAATTTTCTTAGTGATTAAATATAGCATACCAATAAATGCCTAAGATTATCCTCAGGCGAAGTGTTTGTCTGAGGACTTAGAAATGTCCATGTGTTAAAAATCATAAGTTATAATAAATTGATGTTTTCATCTCCTAAATGCCATTCCACAGCCTAATTTATGCCTTTGTTCTTTTAATATTTGATAAGTTTTGTGACCCCAGAGGTGGCAACCTGCCTCAAAACCTGCCACACTTTGGATATTAGTAATTATGAGAGATGCTGTATTCATAGAAATGGAAATGTCTTATTTTCTTCACTTTAACACTATTGACACCATCAATTTCCTTTATTTCCCTGTTGTTTTCCAAGTCCAATGAGTGATCTCTTAATCACCAAGCCACATACTGAGTACGTAATAATTACAGATCTAAGCAAGCTAGATTTCATGCAAAGTAAAGAAAAGATTAAAAAGTTCCAATGCACTCGCTTTTTTTCTTCTGATTAGATAAGGATTCAGAGCATTCATAAATGTCATAAGAGCTCAGTAGAAATCTACAATTAATAAGAGGATTTCTTATTGCCCGTTTGTCACTCATGACAATGAACACTTCTAAATGTCAGCCAGGGGTAGCTAGAGGTAGCTATAGCTCTAGAAAAATTAAATTTCTAAGTAAAACTCAAGATAGAACCCAAAAGTTTGGATTCTTGAAGCTGTTGAACTGTCAGAATCAGGCACTAATATAAATGTGTCTGTGACACTGTAATGTTCCTATTATCTTCCTGATTCCTTTATCTTATAACCTCAAAAATGCTTAAATTCAGTGTAGCTCTTATCTCTTGTATACAGTGTGTCTGAGAAACTATTATTCTCCTTAAAAGAATGGCTTCTTAAATGCTGACTTGATAAATTATCTTTGAAGGTTGTGAACTTTCTTTTACTCTCATGGCAGACCAGTGCTTCCCCTGCACATTAGCATTGTCATCCTCAATGGAGGCATGACTGTGTAAACTGTAGGGTCTCTAGAACTACAGGTGGAACCACTATAGATCTGAGTTAACTTTTCTCCCCCAACTCCCCTCAAGTCTCTTTCCAAACTAAATTGAAAGAAAAACACTGTTTTTCAAAGCAATGCAGTCACTGGATGCCTGTTTCAGATGATCAGCTGAAAGTGCATTTTGGGGCAGGGTGTGGCAAGGCCAAGAAACCGTAGCCTATCTACTGTAGTAGATGACATACTCTAAGTTATTTTCATCGTTTCAGAAACAGCTGAAATAGAACTTTCTCCCTCCCTCACTGCCTTTTTGCATTGCAGTGCTCAGAGTATTAGTGGATGGCAAATATATACTCATTAATGGTCAGATGTAAAAACTTTCTTTTGTTGATGGTAATAGAAGGTAACATTAACTGTTTTTTTAAAGCTGAACTGAGTCAGGGTGGTTTTGCCCTCTCCTGTGTTATATGCGCTTAAATACCTGACCTTGAAGTAGCACTTGTGGCCAAAGAGCTGGATTCTCAAGTGTAGTTTCATGACAGACTATTGTAGGATGTGTGTGTAGGGTGATGTTCAGGAAACCTTTGAACTGCTAGAAGCAGTAATCTCTTCTGTGGAAAATAGTGTGAGATCCTTGATGAGGTGGGGGCACTGTTGGAACGACTTTATTAAAAACACTCTCAAGCTCAAGATAAGTCTGTGTGTGTTCTGGGGTTGTTTTGACAAGCACAGCTATAATGAACAGGTAGTGACTGACTAACATGCTGCAGGAGTGGGTTTAAAACTCTGTGGTTTTTCTAGTAAACATGCTGCAAGATCGTAAGAGTCAAGAGTGGTTCTTTGCCTTCTTTCTTCCCCTGCCCTAAATGTAAATAGCCACTAATCTTACAGTAGAGATGAGTTTTAATGGTGAATTTTGGAGTAATACAGGTGCTCAAGGAGAAAATAACAGCCATGTGCTTAAGATCTTTAGGAAGGTTAAAAAATAGTGTAAAAGAGACTTTTAGAATATATTTATCCCTGGGTTTGGTAACACTCAAAAGTGTCTTTTTCCTTTCTTAGCTATAGTCCAGCTGAGTCATTGCCTTATATAGCATTTAGTTAGGAGAGCCCCTAAAATAAATGGCCAACATCTGTTAAGAAAAAAATATGGCCTCATTATTACTGTAAAATGGAAAATGGGACCTTTACAGCAGAATCATTTTTGGAGACCATGAAGCTTTTTTATTTGAATGGGATTGGGGGCATTCATTTATAACAATGAACTAGAGGAAAGAAGATTCATCTTTAAGTTTACCACCCATTTGATTCTTAAATGAATGATAGACAATCATCTTTTTTAAAGGTGAGGTGAAATGTAGAGCAGATCAGGAAATACAGTGGTGCTGCTATTCATGCTTACTGGAGGAGACTTTTGCCCTTGTTTCTACAGGTCTAATTTTAGCAACTGGCAAAAAAAATCCACAGCATTGTAGTATTCCTGAAATGGTTCTCCAGGTAGAAACTGGTGGTTTAGGTTGTGTCAGCTAGTGGTTTGCATGAGGACTTGATCTGCTCTGTCACTTCATGTGTTGAAGCCGTGCTGCCTCTTCATTTAGTCTGTGCTAGAAGACAACCCTGGAAGAGGCTCTCGTGTCCTTATGCATGAAGTGGGTTGTCATCCTACAACTGTAATTGGCATCTGGCCTGATAGAGGGAACAGTTTGGCCTGTGCTATCCCAAATACTAGAAGCATCACTCTTACATAAGCAAGCATAAAGTTACAGGGATCGTCACGTTTCGATACCACCTATTCTTACTCTTTTGATGTTCATTTGTTCAAGATAAATTACATATCCAATATGAAGACAGCTGATGGCTGAAAATAAATCTGTTTGCTTAACATTTTACCATTCTTTGTTGCAGCTCTCAAGTTCCACTTACAAATATAGGAGTGAGGAATTCAAGAGACAATTTTCTCATCTTCCGGACTCTGAGAGACTCATAGTAGGTAAGACATAATCACACCAAAAGTGCTTGTCTTCTGACTGGTAACTCCAGATTGCTGTAGTGCCAAGGCTTGGCGGGTGTGTCTGGTTTTGTTTGGTTGGTTTTATTGCAAAGTCTATCACTGATAACTTCCTACTCTCCTGTCTCTCAACTAATACCAAATACCTTCAGGGAAAGTCAGGTCCATACTTCTTTCCTGTACTGCCTGCTTTGTGAAAAGAGATTCATTCTGGGGATTAAGAAAGAGGATACAGAATCCTCCAGTTCATGTAGGTACAGTGTGGGAGCCTCATAATGTCTTTTCTTGCTGCTAGTTTTTAGTGGTTTTTTAGAGAAAACCCTTCCTGACAGCAGTGGAGATGTGACTGTCTGACCCCTGTTAGCTGACAAGCTGGAAAGAAAGGTCACTGTGCAGAGTCAGGGTGAGCACTGAGTACATAAACTCAACACACGTGCATTGACTGTCTTGTGTGATACGCATGTGAGAAGAACAGAGGTATAGTTAAAGCAAGTTTAATGCTTTTGGGATTTATGTTATTTCCAGCATGGGCAACCAAGTTGGTGTATCTCTTGCAGTGTCATAAGCAGTTATTTTCTACTCTTGTGAGTGTCTGAGTCCTCTCTTACTTTAAAGAAGCAACTAGTTATGACTGAGTTAGTTGCCACAGATGTTGGGAGAGGAGGGATTTATTCTGTAGTTGTAAGGGCTTGGTACTTGGATACAGAGTATGTTGCTCTAGTGACCCTATTAAATAGGTTGATGATCCTTAGTAGAAGCTTCTCCCTTGCTCCCTGAAACTAAGCCCAGACCCTTGCCCTAGGCACTTTGATCAATGTCACTTCTTGGACTCAGTGACACAGTGGGTGTTTGTAATTTAAAAAAACTTGTTTCAGAGACAAATGCCACCTATGTAGTATGAGGACATAAAATTCAGCATTTAAGTGTGTAATTCCCTTTAGCCATCATAGGAGACTATTGGAAAACACAAACCAGTCTTCATTTTATCCTGACTTACAATGCTGTGCTCTTGAGTATATTTGTCAATGTGGTATATTGAGGGCAGATAAAAACATTTTCTTTCCCCATGCTGATCTGCACAGGCTAGTGCTGAGCATGGAGTATGTTATCTGGTGCTGTGCAAATCTCTTAGTCCTGGGTTGTCTCATGCCTTGAGCAGAGGTTTGTCACAGCCCAGTATACCAGGCTAGCTTATCACCCATGCTGATGACATAGGCTCAGGTATAGAAGTTCTACTCGGTTACAAGAGCAGAGGTGGTGAGAAATACACAGGGTGGGCAGGGATGGAAGCAGGTGGCAGAGAATATCAAACTGTGGTGCATAACTTCTTGTCAGGGAAATGCTCCTTTTGAGCTCTGGCTCCCTGTTTTGCTCCACTGCAAAATGCAAAGAAGGCAAGAGTATAACCCTACCTCTTTTGCATGCAGTGAGGCATCTTATTCCCTCTTTTATCACTTGCCTTGCAGGTAAACCTGACTCTGTAACAAATCACTGTCTAAGGATTGGGTATTGTTTTTATATAGAAGTGGCACTGTGACAGTTTACAGCTCATCTCATCTTATGCAGCCTTTAATGAAGCAAATATTGAGAGGCTGCAGTATATGCTTGCAGCATGCTGATTTCCTTCTGGGTTAATGGAAGAGTAACTAGAGCTGTCACTTGCACAGAAACAGTTAAATCCCTGTGTCCTTCTCCAGCTTCAGGAGGAGGCAGTTATCCTCAAATGCCTTCTGCATTTTTAAGATACTCGAGTTCAGTACGGAAGTAAAACACCAGCAAAGGATATTACTTCAAAGCATTTTGATGTTTCTGTTCAGACAGGATTGATACAGAAAGCCATGGTGCAAACTGAAGCAATTTCAGTGAATAGATTTTCTAGAACTGGGAGAATGATTTAGTAATGGGTTAATCTGAACAATGTAGCACCTGCTCCATCATAAGCAAAGTGTTTACTTTATATATATATTTTTTTACTCCATAAAAAGCTGTGCTCCTTTAGAAGGACTTTCTGCATCCTCCTAGCAAAGAACTCTTCCTTTGATTGGTGCAGGGAAACTTATCACAGGCTTTACAGTGCTCAAAGAAGCAATTACTTGCTGCTGTTCATTAAAACAACTGTAACTGCTTCATTCTTAGCTGTTAAAAAAAGAAGCAACTATTTCACTGTAATGAGCACTGTATATAGAGATTACATGGACTATAATTATTCTCTTCTAATGAAAGAGAAATTACTTAGACTTTCAAAATGGGAATTTGAAGGAGTGCCACTAACTTTAATTTGTTTGAAAATGTTGTTTAGAAGCAGCACCCTAAGTTACTGGATCAGAAAACTTAGGAGAAATGCTAATCTCTCCCTTTTGAGATTCTCTTCTAGGCAAGGACATCATGGTGGTGTTTCTTGTTACTTGCCCAGTGCTCCAGTATTTATAGGTCCGAGTCCCTCTCCCTCCTCACCTAAACATGGAGAAGTCAGATGCAAACTTCTTGCTAAGACTTAACATTAAACTCCTGCTCCCTTCTGTCTCCCTGCTCTCCTAGCATTCTGGTATCTTATTTCTCTTGAAACATGCACTTGCAACTTACTGGTTTGGATTTCTTTAAGTTTGTCATGTGATATTTTGTGAATTTTTTTCTTTTTTTTTTTTTTTTTCCTTTGCAGTAATGCCTCCAAGGGCTTGTATGCATGCCTCATGCTTGTTGCAAGAAACTTTTTCTCCACTTGATTATTTAAGGGGAAAACCCAAGAGATTGTTAAAAGTAATAATAAAAACTTCTGTAGATGTGGACTTAACCTTGAAGTTAGGATGGTGAGGGACTCCTGAACCTTTTGGTACTTGAACAAGAATGTTATTCACCTTTTTGTTGAACACAATCAAAATTCTGGCTCAGACAATAGCAGATACAATGCTTTTCAAAATAACAAAGCTCTTTGATACTTCCAAAGTTAAAATACATTAGCATCCTGCATGAATAGATACCTTATGTATAGAAAATACCCAGAATGTAACCTCCTTTAGGTTGGAGCTTCCAAAACTTACCTTCTTAACTTGCTAGCAGTAATACTTCTGAAAATTTCTTTTACCTGAATCTTCAGGCCCTGAAATTATGAAAGCTCTCTCAGGTTTTTAGAAAGTACAACCAAATCCTGTGCTCTTATTCTTATTTAGCAGGTACCCAATGATGGGTGATTGCATTCTAGATGAAATCTGTTTCTCAGTAGGGATGTTTCAGCCAGAGGCAGTATCACAATAAAAATGACAGCTTCTGAAAATATCTCCTATCTGAATAACTAGATAGCTTCAAGCTGCCTCTTCATGTCTCACTCTGCAGATAGTTTTAGCTAGTGAAAGGATCTGTTACATGGAAAATTACCTTACTACAACATATGAACTACTGTTATGTAGGAGTTGACAGTATAATCTGTTGTGCTATAAATGTTTGTGTATTCTGTTGCTTAGGCCCTTTGAGGTTTGACTTGTGAATACTACTATGTACTCCTGATCTTGCCTGATACCTCTTCCCTGAAAATGTAGGATAATACGCAGCGGTCAGTACATGGAGCTCTGTCCTCACTACAGACACTTCCATCAGCTCTGGCTTTGGAGTGTTGCAAGAACAATGGTCCGGATGGAACCCAGTACAAGTCTGTCTTTATAGACTTTTGAAGAGTGAAAGAAATGACTCTTTACTTGTATTGTAATACCCTTACCTCCTTTTAAGTTAACAGGTTTGGGTAAACTGAGCTGCAGTAAGTGAGTAAACTTGCTCTTGCTCTCTGTACATAGATTATGCCTGTGCACTCCAGAAGGATATCCTGCTGCAAGGACGCTTGTATCTCTCAGAAAACTGGCTCTGTTTCCACAGCAACATTTTCCGATGGGAGACCACAGTAAGATCTCTTAGCTCACACCTCTCCTTTCTCCTATAATAGCAGGATGCAAGACTCCCCTAAACAAATCTTACCCTGTCAATCTCCTGCTAGTAGCTTTGCACAGACAAGAAAGAGCCTGGATCCCCGAGTGGAAATGCCAATCTGTTGCTTTGTAAAATGGGAATAGCATTGGAGACCTCCGAATGCTGAAGGAAGCCTGCTTAGTCAGTCATTCAGCATAGGAAGGAGTTCAGGAGTTTATGCTAAAGCTGATCTTTTATGCATCTGGGTGGCGATTTTGTCTCTCCTTACCAAGGAGATTTACCCAATAAAAGAATGTAATAGGTAATGTTCTCCTGTAATACCAGGAGCATGATACACTCTATGGTGTTGGCCCCTTCAGGAACTCTCTAGCATTGAACCTTCCTTGGTGTAGTCTTGTGTAAATATCAGCATCTAAGAACAGATGAAGAGAATATATAAATGACTTCTGCAATGACTCTCGTATCGTGGTCTGTAGCTTTTGGACAGCATGAGCAAAAGTAGCTACTTGTGGCATGTAGCCCCTCTTTCTGTCAGATTAGGTTAAGGAGTTAAATTTTTTCATTCAAGCAATTGTTGCATCTGCTGTAAGAATCCAAACAGGAATATTTCCTTGCAGTATCTGGACTGTAAATACACCTCTGAGAGTGAACTAGATTGTAAGCTTCTATGAGATGACAGACAAGACAGCCTGTTATTTGCCTTAGAGCACACCGACTGGGATTGGCTTTCAGATCTGCAGTTTGTATATGTCTGGGCTTGTGTCCTTAATTCTTGAGTGTTCCTGGAGGAGTGGAAGAAAGGAGCTACTACTTCCTTCTCTAGTCCTAGTATGAAAAAGAGTTTACTGTTAAATCATCTTAACTTGCTTCTACTTTGAATATGCTTGCTGTTAAGGTTAGCAAGCAGAGACAGTAAGTGCCTTTGTGATCTCAACTGAATTGCATCCCAGGGTTTGGGGTTAGTTTGGGTTCCTCTTGCATATTCTATGACTTTGTTAATTTTTAGTCTTAACACACATTAAAAATAATTGTTATTAAATCTCTTTCTGCTTAGATCTCTATTGCCTTGAAGGATATCACTTTCATGACAAAGGAGAAGACTGCTCGGCTCATTCCAAATGCCATACAAATAGCAACAAAAGGAGAGAAGGTGAAAACTTGTATTTAAATACAAATTTTTTTTTTTTTTTTTTTTTTAAATCATAATGTCCAGGGCAGAGCACTTGTAGTTCTAAACTTGCTTAAGTAACATCCCTGACAAATCTTTAAATGTGATTGGGATTAGAAGACAGACTTGGTTTGGTCTGTGCGTATCAGCTTGATAATTCAACTTCAGTTTGACTGTGGAATCCCCTAGCAGTGTTGATGCAGTAACCAGAAAGCAGGGAAGTTTTTGCCCTGCTGATTCTCAAAGGAAAGCCATTTGTAAACTAAAAGTTCAGGGCAGGAATTTAGAATGTGCATCCTTGCGACAGTGAAAATATCAAACTCACTGGATTTAAAGTGCCCCTAGAAGAAAACTGCTGAGAACAAAAGGACTGTGATATCATGGGTTTTGAGTCACGGAAAAATCTACCCATACATGTAATTTCACATGCTGGGAAATGCAGTTTTGGGCGTGTTTGGAAAAAAACCTGAAAAACATCTTGCAGAATGTGTAACACCCTTCATGATACTTCTGTAGATGCCTTGACAGTGATAACTTGTGGCTGGATCTAGGGAATAGCTTCTTGGGGTGAATCTGGAGCTGTTCTTTGCAATGGAACTGAGATTCCTAATATTTAGCTGTTCCCTTTCAATGTGTTAAATACTAAGTTTCATCATCAAGTAAGATAAGCTTCTTTGTTAAATGGGAAAGATTTTAATACTACAAATGCATCTAATTTGATCTCCTATTTTAATTATTTTAATTTCACTTCATCTCCTGTCTGTCCAGGGCAGAGCACTTGTAGTTCTAAATTTGCTTAAGTAACATCCCTGCTTATTGCAGGGGGGTTGGACTAGATGACCTTTGGAGGTCCCTTCCAACCCAATAAATTCTATGTTTCTGTGTGAAAAGATGAGTAAAAAGAAATGTAGCAGAAGGATGGAAAGGGGTGTGGCCTTTAAGGAATGGGTATATGTATCTCTGATTTGTTCCACTTGGAAATGGAAGAAAGATTTAACTGTGCAATTAGTTGAAGGGGAGCTCTTCCTGTATGCTGAAGGTACAAATAATTGCCATCAGATGCTCAGAAGAGCAAGTGTCTTTTTATACCATGTGGATATTGGGGAACTAACACCTTTTAAAAGTGACAAAAAGCGTGGAATGGGAGGAGTATGAGCCTGGGTTTGTTGAATGTGAGAGAAGCATGCCATTTCTGAAAGCTGTAGGATATTCAAGATAAAGGAAGCATTCCGGGTTTGTCGACGATACTTCCAAGTGAGCTTTTTGTACCTTCTTTTTTTTTTTTTTTTTTTGCAGTTTTTCTTCACATCATTCAGTGCAAGAGACAGAAGCTACCTCAGTATCTTCCGCTTATGGCAGAATGTGTTGTTGGATAAGGTAAGCTTCTAAGTGCCAGTACCTGCGGTTAAGTAACAAAGTAATCTTTTGCTAATGTAAGCAGCTGTAACTTTGGAGGATAAAAGCCTTTTCTTAAGAAGTTAGCTTTTCTTTTCTGGCACAGAATTCTAATCTGATCATCTTCTCCATCTCCTTGGACTTTAGATCCTAGAGAAACTTCTCATCCATTCTTTCTTATACTGCCACCTACAACTTTGGTTTTGATAGAGCATTTTGTCACTGCAGATAGGTTGCATGTTGCTTTTCGCTACCAACTCAAGCAGATATTATTGAATTGGTGCGTGTTTGCTGCTTGTTTTCTCTGGCTAATTTGTGATCAAAAAGGCAAGAGGCTTTTTTTTGGTGAAAAAAGGAAAAGGCTCTTTCCTTTCTTTAAAAAGCTAAAAGTCACCTTCTCAGCTAAGTTAGCTGAACCTTTGCCAACCAACTCATTACAACTCCTCTGACCTTGAATAAATGCAACAAAGGCACACTGTGTGATAGGGAAGTGTATTTTGGCAACTTCTGCTAGTTACCTTGATTTATAGTGCAATCTGTGGATATTTAAGCTAATCTTCTTTCTAAAAATGTAATGACATTTTTGCAGAGCATCTCTAAGTAATGCCGTTTTTGTAAACCAGTTCCTTCCTGTTTATGGCTCTCGTTTAAATATTTCAGTTGCAATTGAACACTGAAATATCCATATATAGCTTTGTGCTATAATGGTTCCCAAAGGCTTAAAGCTGTTGCATTACTTATATGTCGTACCCACAGAAGTTTTTTTGTTAGGTGAATTTTAGGGCAGACTAGAGGCATGTTTTAATCAAACAAAAGCTGAAAATAAAGGAAAGTGCCATTACTGCAAAACTAATACTTCCTGCAAATCTCTTATCTCTCATATCAAATACTATTTAACTGTAACATCATAACCATCTTGTCTTAAGTCCAGCAGTAGCACTGCAAAAACCACAATGTACTATGTCATCTTTTGAGTGGAATGTGCCACTGGAACTAACTTGTTTTCATTTGTTAGGCAAATTTTCTCAGCAATGATAATTATCTTATTCAGTTAATTAGTTTGTGGTGCTGGAGGGTGAATGTATGGGCATTCAGGTACACAAAACTATCCCCGGGGCTGGAACAGAGGCAGCAAGCTTTGTGCTGTTCAGTTTTAGGTTGTTTTTTTTTCCTGTGCATTTCCACTCTTTGACACTGAAATGAGTGTCACATTAGGAACAAGTACTTACTTCAGATCAGTAATGGAAGGATAGACATGAAAGTAGAAGGCATGGACTGCATAGAAGATGAGAGGAATTAAGTCAGCAGGTTTTAGGGACCAGTGCATCTGAGTAGCTTGGGAACTCTCGTTATTCGTTCTGTCTAATCTTGCTATGAGCCTTCTTGCATTCTCACTGAGGTATATTGAAAGGTAAGTCTGTTAAGTGAATGTCTGTTTAGGGTTTTCAGTCATAAAATGGAGCACTGCCATGAGGTGTACGTAGGGCTTTTTCATGTAGTGTGTTTGGAGCTATTTATTGGAACAGGATTTCTGTCAGGTTGAGCTCCTATTTCTGCAGTGTAGTTGTGATTTCTGATTCTCTCCTGGAGTGTGTTTGAGTCACCTGTCGGCCTTCTTTTTAATTCTTACTGCTTAACCAAACTAGGTCAAGCTATGGAGGGACACTGAGGAGTTGGAAATCGAAACTGAAGTTGCTAGAGCTGGGTCCACTGACTCCACCACAATTACAGCTGTCTGCTGACCTGGTGCTAAAAGAAATCCCTTGGTGCATCTTAGCAGTTCCATTTTTTATCTCACCACCCCGTGGCCAGGACAGCATATGTTTCAAAGTCCTGCGTTGAGGCTCTGGCCTGGTATGCAGAGCCCTGAGTATGTGAAGCCTGATGCTTCTGGGCTCCAGTGGTCAAAAGGCATCCTGTCAGGATTTGTAAGGTTTATGACAAAAAAAAACCCAAAAAACAAAAACCAAAACACCTAAATGTTACTCTGGAAGCAATTCCTAAAGGAGCTGGGTTTAATGTTTCCTCTGCAGGTAGCTAAATATTTTAAAGCCTATGAATAACATAGTTATTATCTGGAGTGCATCTGCTAGACCTGGAGATGATATCCAGCTGTTAAATTATGAAATAAAGTCATTCTGGTGTCATCAGAAGTATAACTGAATGCAGCTCTCACACTGCTGGTTTGTACAACCAGATGGTGAATAATCCCGTTTGTGCAGTTTGGATCCAGAGCATTGGAATTGCATTTGCTTTAAGTCATGTTTGTGCAGGGGTAATTTTCAGTCACTGGCTCTGGCCTCTTCATTGCTTCCTGGGCATGGATGTCATGTTACAAGGTCTCACCTCTGAAGAGTGACCTATCTGCTTTACCTGATACACCTTAAGCTTTCAGCACCTACAGAACTTCTCCATAGGGTCAGCATGTCCTTTCCCAGGTCTCCATCTTGTGGCCATTCTGCCTTGTACTTCTTAGTACTGCATGTCCTAGACAGTTGGAAAAGTAATCTTCTGTACAGTCAGCCTTTCTATTGGAAATTACTTGCACTGTGTAAGAACAACAGTGAAGGGTTACAGGCTATTACATGCCTAAGGTTACTTGGGCTATCAAGGTGCTCTCCCTCCAACTTTGTATCACTCATCTGATATGACTTCTGGTTTCCTTAGCTGAGTTGTAATTCTCTAGCTCATAGCTTCCCCTTCAGATGTTGCTCAGAGTACAATACTGTGCATTTAGCACCCTTCAGCTTTGGTTCCTCTGAAAATCAGTGGGTTCCTTGCTCTTTAAATGGTCCCTTCTTAAGCTATTTTTAATTTTTTTTTTTTTAATGGCCATGTAAAGACCTCTTTCTTTCAAGGAACATTCCACTTTTTTCAACAGGAACAAAAAAGTTCTCAAAGTGAGTCTTTTAGGTTTTTACCATGCCATTGTTTTTTAAATGCTTCTGGTTGAAGGGGAAGCATCATGGAAAAAGAGTTGTCAATGTAGGCCTGGAAGAGACATGATACCGGTCTTGATAAAACAGATAGCCGCTTCCATATCCAGCGAGGCTTTCAATAATACATCAGTTTATAAAATCAGCCAAAATTCCTATTTTGCACCAGGCTTTCCCCACTGGGAAAGCTTGCTAATGGCTGTAATTGACAGTAAGAGCCATGCCACTTTTATACTTTTGCTTTATTTTCCTAAAGCTTACAGGTGTCAAATAACTCTCCGGTTTAAAGCAGAAGGAACAAATTAAAATCTAATTAGGCAGGTCATTCAAATCCCAAACAAACACAGCACTCCTTATTTCTAATGGAACAAGATCTTAACTTAATCCGTCTCAAGTCCCATGAGTCCTCTTCCTTAGAGTTGGATTTATTTTCCTATTGTTCTGAAGCTTTGCTGGGTAGAGATTTGCACCTGTCTCCAGAGATGCTGTAACAGGTAAGTCTAGAGGTGTGAGAAGGGATGAGAATTTCTGATGAGCTGGGCTGCTTGTGGCAACCATCTACCAGGACAGCAGTTCTGCTTTCCCCGGCAGCTTCTCGGGGCAGGCTGTGAAAGAGAGATGTTTATTTGCACATTTGTGTGCAATGGGGTGTGTTTTGGAGATCGAAGCGGACTTGGTTTGATTCTGACCTTTGCGTTTGGGAAGTTAGAAGGGGGATTTCTGCCTTCCCTTATCAACAAGTGATCAGACAGTCTTCCACATCAGAGTTGCCTGGTGGGAGTGTGGTTTGTGGTGGGGGGATTGTCTCTGGAGGAAGCCTGTATGAAGTGTCTTGTTCTTCCTTCTGCATCTGTCCATAGGGGGTAAAAATCAGGGGCTTTGTTTATGGGGGTAGTATTGCTTGTGCCATGCCACCACTTCATCTACTGTGAAACAAAGTATTGATGGTTTACACTCTCAGTTGAAAAGACAAAAACGTGTCCCAGCAACTTCTTGTAGCCTTGGGGGTTTTTTTAATACAAAGAGAACTGAAGGAAAATCCATCACAGACCATCACCTTGAGTGGACAAACTAATTCATGTTTAGATTCTGCCTTTCAAGCTTCAGAGCTTGTCAGACTGTCCTCTCAGAAGCAGAAGTCTGACCCAGAAAATTTGTGCCCTTCTTTGCCTTCAGAGATAATCCTTTCTGATACAATAAAGCAAGTCTGGTTTGATCTTGGGCCACGACCATTAACAACTTATTATGGCTAGCTGAGCTAGGAATAATTGAGCGGAGCACAAGAATCCTGTTTTAGAAGCAGAACTCAGTAACACTGACTTCAACAAAACCAAAGGAACAGCTTTTATATTTATATATATATATTCCTAAAACCACAGAGCTTAGTTTCTCTGCTTTCCTTGACCCATCGAGTCTGATTTGCCCACAACCTGGTGTAGAACGTGCTTGTGAATTTAATTAGCATCATTAGCTATTTCCCAGTTGTTTTCTTATGACTGCAAGTAAACGCTTTGCAATATTGGGCAGCAGAAGCAAAAGTGGCTTTGTTTCTGCCCTTAAATTTTTAGTTGAAAGGTGTGCTGTCTGAAGAGACACCTCTTTTTAGCTGTTTAGTGAAAACAGCTTTAAGTAGTGGTTATGAGTCTCCTGCTCCAAAGTACAGCATGCCTGGCGAAAATAAGGCAGCTGTACCTTGATGCATGTGCTTCTAACACTGCATTGCTTTGCAAAACAAACTCCCCTGGCAGAGGGAGGCTGGCATTGGCTGTTAACGACCCTTGCTTTGTATGTGTGGGTTGGGTTTTTTTCGTGTTTTAATGTTTACTTTGTCCTCGGTAGGATTAAATACCTTGAAACTGATCTCTACCAATAGGATGCTTGTGCCAGCTGCCTTCTGAAATCTCGCTGCGCTGGAAAACACCCGAGGGGAAAAAACCTCTTTTCCAGAGGGATTGAGATCAACCGCGTCCTGGGTTGGGTTTGCCCTGGCCCCCGCACACTTTCCCTCACTTTTGGGGGGAGGGGGGAGAGAGCGGCTCCGTCGCGATGCAGTGCGGGGGTCCCGCATGGAGGGCGAGGGGGCAGAGGGACGCCCCTGAGTGTCCCGCCGACGCCTTCCCGTGCCCCGCTCCCCTCCCGGGCCGGCGG
>JAAGNO010027912.1:8868-19522 GCA_033439905.1 Ceryle rudis
CTTTACACCTCCGATATGCTTTCTAATAGTGTACCTGTACATGTATAGACAACACATGCATAGTTTAGGAAAGGAGAAATTCTGCAAGTGTAAGACTTATTTTAATTCCTGTTTGAGTAAAAAGGAAACTTGTAGTATAAAAATTCTTAAATGTTTTAGTAGACTTGAAGGTCATGCAGAGCTTCAGCTTAGTCTTTAACATAAGCTGCACTTGATGGAATTTGAGCTGTATTATAGCCTCCTAAATAAGCATATAGAGTGAATAAATCTTATATTGACACAGTCCTATCTGAACCGACTTCAGATTTTGCTAACATCTCTTTTCAACATGAGGGAATGTCCCTTTTGCCTTAGAGCATTTGTAATGTACTGTAAATGGCACTAACCTGAGACCTTGATTAAACTTTGCTTCAGTAGAATACTTAAGCTGGACTCAGCCATAGCAAACATAGTTCTCTCAGTACACTTAAGTCCCCACCCTAGTAACGTATTTTAGTCTGCTTCAGTTTTGACAGCTGCTCTTCATAGTAATTTGAACTATTGAGTAGGTTTATTAGGTGCTTTAAATGATTGCTAAAGTAGATGATGCTCTTCATGCAGAAACCTTTATCACTATTGATTTCAAAGGCATATGGCTTATGGAAGCTCATTCTAATGAGTCTGTTCGGGATGAGTTAATGTTACAGGATGTAGTTACATGGTTGAAATTTGAATAGTCAAACGTGCAGTTGTTACATGGGATAAATAATGCACAGTGAAGTTGATAATAAAATGAATGTGCTCGAAAGAGCCAGAATGTTATTCATGACTTTTTTTATTTCTCAGATTTGTGCAGCTAATTTTGGTGACATTTGTAATGCAGTTGGGCAGGAAGCCACAGAAAGACTGCTGGTATGTAAAACTCAAAAGCCATTCACAAGACTTTTATGTCTCAGTTTAAAAAGTTTAATAATGAGTTCTTTTATTGTCTTCTCTGTAAGTTAATCAGTGTGCATGCTTTTTTTTACTTTTTAAAATTGATTTGGCTGAAGGTTTGGTTGTAATTACATAGCAAAACTGGGAATGAATAGAAATGGAGAGTTCTTGTTTTGCAAAACACTTTTTGAAATGTAACTGACAGCATACATGTGTATATAGACACGTACATACACACATGCTTTAGATTTACTGACTCTTTCTTTTTTTGACCTGAACTAGATAATCAGTCAAGTTAAAATTTTGGGAAAGATAGGCCATTAATAATTCTTTCTATTTTTTCCTAGTGCATACAGTTATACATAAAACCCTAATGAAGTAAATGGCAGACGTAGCTTTTCCAATTTCTTCCATTAATACTAATTTTTAATCCATCTACATTTCTTCTTTACTCGTTTTGTTCTCTTGATTTTTTCCATTGTCTCCAGTTTTCAAAGAAATACCTTGATAGTAATTTGCTGCTGTCTTTGTTTAGTCTTGGTTTCACTTGTTTTTGGCAGATTCCCAAGTTCTTTGAACTCTGTTCTGATAGTGTTTGGGGAATGAGAAAAGCGTGTGCTGAATGTTTTATGGCAGTGTCTTACACTACGTCCCCAGAAGTTCGCAGAAGCAAACTCTCTCCCCTGTTTATCAGTCTTATTAGTGACACTTGCAGATGGGTGAGTAACATTACAAATGCTGGGCAAGTCAGAAGTGTGCCGTACAAGTTCTCTAAATTTGCTGGGATTAGTCTAACTTCCTAAAATCTAGTCTCCTGTAATAAGATAGTAAACCAGGAAAAATAAGATACTACTTAGGATTTTTATCAAAAATTCTTTTTATAAGTATAAACACTCTTCTGAGAATACACTGGTTGTGTTAAAAGTCTTAGTTGAACTAGACAGTCCTGTCCTTCAAATTGATAACTTTCAAAAACATTTCCTCGCTGTGATTGTAGATACATGATTAATATTCTAACACCCTTTGCTTAGATGTCACTTATTTGGTAATTGCTGATTGGTTATATTTGATATTAAATGAAGCTGTTATAGGAAGAAACAACTGATTCTAAGTTAAAAAAAATCTTTAGGTATTAATTCTGTAGGAGTTGCATGAATCCTCATGGTTGTCTTTATGCTATCACAGGTTCGTCAGGCTGCTTTTCAGTCTCTTGGCCCATTTATTTCTACCTTTGCAAACCCTTCAAGTGCTGGTCTTTACATTCGAGAAGATGGAACGCTGAGTATCCGACCGTCAGCACAAGATGTCAATTCCAATTCCTGTCAGCAAAACAACAATATAACTTTAATGTCCTCCAGCACAAATGCTACATTGTCCAGGTAATAGTTAATGGGAAAGATGTGGAAGAGGCAGGAAGGAAGATAATTCTTTTAACTGCTGTTCAGGGTTGAAAAATCTGAGTTTGAGAATATAGTTTCAGAAAAGGTACGAAGAGTGAGGTCACACAGTGTCTGAGTGTAGCCACATTATTGAAAAATTCACTTTGACGGCCTCGCAGGAGGGTAGAAGGAAAACCAGTGAAATAAAGCATAGTGGTGACCTAGATTCTGCCTTTCTGCAGAGAAAGTAAGCTGCTGTAGTTGATGCTATCTTTTAGGAAGGATTTATCTGAAAAGTATTGTAACAGAATATTTTATTTGATAACTGTATGTGTGTCTGTTACCAGTTCAGAACAACTGATGGAAATCAAACCAGAATCACTGACTGAAGAGGCTTCTGCTGAAATTCATACGGAGCTCTCAGCTGAGAAGCTAAATAAAGATACACAGGAAGAAAGTTCAGATCGTTGTACCAATCCTGGAGAAGATAAGTCTCCGTTGTCTCGGGCTGACAAAGTTCCTGCTGGTGCCATAGAAGTCACTAAGGACAGCAGTTTTCCTGGAGCAAACTCAAGGCTACAGTCTGCTGAGGATTTATTTAATACTTTTCTCTACTGGCGCCCTCCTCTGCCTGATATAAGTCAGGATCTGGAGCTGCTTCAGTTCAAGACTGAAAAGCACAAAGATAGCTGCTCTGTGCCATGTAATAACTGTGTTGCTAGTAATGAAATAAAAAAAGTTCTAGAAAGCTTACAGGAGCACATAGATGATCCAGATGTTCAAGGTGAGACTCTGTAACAGCAAAGTCATGTTTTCTCTGAGCGGTGTTCTGGCATTTACAAAACCTGGACTGCGTTTTAATTGGCTTGGTGTTCATAAAGTGACGAGCTGTCCTGGAATACTGAATTATAGTAGGAAATTACTCAACAACCGTTTTCACGAGACCAGAGTTATTTCTAGAACAGTTGGGGAAGTGTTCATAGCTCCTGTTTGCACAACAAATCAATCAGATCAAACTACAAAAGCAAAAGAAGCTTGTTGGAATTTGTTAAAACTGTCTTTAATTTTAAGTACTGTAGCTAAGTACTGTGGTTTTAGGGACAGAGCCACCTGTTATCAGTGGAGTTCATCAAATATTTGGTTGAGTGAGAATGGCCCTAGGTTCAAGTCATCTTTCCTTAGCCTCCCCATACAAGCCCGATGATGAATGTACTGCCTATAGCCTGGTATTGGGATGCACGTGTGTTTTTTATGGGCCAAATCCCTCTTGACAAGCCTATCATCCATAGTCACCTCAGGTTTTTTTTGTTCCTTTCTAAGAGCAAATGTTTATTAATATCTCATTTCTGTGTAGCTCAGAAGAAAAAAGCACAGGGCTTCTTTTTATCCATTGAAATTACCTGATTACAAGTTTAAAGCTTTTAAGTTCAGAAGCAAAACTGAATAATCTTCTTTTGCTTTATACAGCTCAGGTCCAAGTGTTGTCTGCTGCTCTCAGAGCTGCTCAGTTTGATTCTGCTGGTGACTATGAGGCCAGAAAGATGGAAGAAAGCAGCAGCAAACATCAGAACAGAAGTATTTCAGATGAAACAGCTGTTTCAGATGCTACCTGCAACCAGGTGGAGGACAGTCTTTCAACCCCCGCCTCCCAGGATAACATCAGTGATCAGTCTACTGCCAGTACGCTGAAAAGTACAGTAAGTGTGCATTGTGCTCCGTGTCTGACCCAAATCCTTACCAGCTCAAGTACTGTGTGCTCACATAGTCCCTGGTATAACTGACCCATTTATGATCTACGGCCTTTGAACACTGCAACAACATAACCATCGCGTGCTACTTATTTTAATTAAAAAAGATAGGGAAGGCTCTTATTTCTGTTTGCACAGAAAATACCTAAAGAGTTAGCTTCACAGTAGTCTTCTAGTAGTTGTTTCAGATGAAATGTACCAAGTACAGTCCCACCTCTTCCTGCAATGGATCTAAAATTAGCCTTATATCTCCAGACAGGAGGTTGAATCAGGTGGTGACACGTTTCCTGGTTACTATTTCTTGATTATGATGTGCAGATAGGACAAAAAAATATTTGTTTGCACAATATTTAATGTTGCTGGCGCACGAATTGTAAAATATGAAAAGGAGCTTTGTCTTTGAACAATTACTGCACATAAAACCTGTATGAACAAAAATGTAAAATGCTGTGCGAGACTTCCAACTTCATATGGTTTTGGTCTTTTAAACTTTTTAATTATTTTGAATTTTTTCACTGATACTTGGAGAGAGATGTATGCTTCATAATTTGGTAGGCTTGGGAGTTTCCAGCAGTACATTATAAAATAAGTAAAGCTTTTATCGTGGTACTGACTGACTTGGAGTAATTGCTAAGCTGTCTTGTTTAATGTAATTTCTTTAATGCTGAGAAGAAAAACCATTTGTAAAAAGTAAAATTGTAAAAGTAACCATTCAGCATCTGTGTGACTCTTTAGTTTATTGTGTTAAGTTAGAGTGCTTTTTGTAGAAGTAGATCTAACTACCGTTCCCCCTGTTGCTGCTATGGTCTTAATAGTGTTTGTTTTCCTGTGAACCCTGTTGTCTTTCTGTGCTTGTATAAACGGACTGAACAAGGCTTTGCGTGTACAAGGCCACTGTGTATCTGAATTGTGGTGGTCTGTAGTGGGATGCTTTGGAATACCCCCAAGAGCAGTAAGTCAGATTCGTGTCACTAGCTATTATGCCCCCTTACAGGATTCAGAGGAGCAACACAGAGGAACCAATATATTTTTAAAGAAAGAGCAAGAAAAGAATTCACCCTTTGAAGATGACAAGTCAAAACTGCAGGTGATGAAAATAGCATCTAACTGCTTTATTGGACTACTGGATACAATTTATCTTAACATAGTGGTGGTTTTTGCAATTGATCAGCTGCAGAATATAAAGAACTGCTCTGAGCATTTGAGGAGAACTCTGTTTTAAATCAGAAAACTAGAAAAATTCTGCCTTTTTGGTGCAACCAGGGTAGGAACTGACAGTACTGTTTTGTCACTGGATTTACTGTTTGTCTTCAGCAAAGAATGATTTTTCAGTTTGATCCCCGAGAAGGGATGTCTTGCCACTGTTTGTGTTTAGCTGCCAGATGGTTAGTAGCAGGACAGCTGTATTTTCTTTCTGATCTTAAAGGAAAGTACGTGGTGCTGATGTACTGTCTGTCTCTATAGGATATCATACCTCAGCCTCTGTTAGACCAGTACTTGTCAATGACCGATCCAGCTCGAGCCCAGACTGTTGATACTGAAATAGCCAAACACTGTGCGTATAGTCTTCCTGGGGTGGCCTTAACACTGGGCAGGCAGAACTGGCACTGCCTAAAAGACACATACGAGACGCTGGCGTCAGATGTACAGGTAAAAAAAAAAAAAAAAAAATCAGAATTTTGAGTAGCTTTTATTGTTTAGTTTGCATCAATGTTATATAACACCGTATACAAATATTTAATACAAAATAGTAAATGTCCACTAAAAATATAAAACTCAAGATGTAAATCAGACTTCATAAATACAACTGACATTTTCTACTGCTGCATAACTAGCCCTGTTTCTTCAGCTCTCTTAATCTTTTCTCAGTTGTAGTTCAAAAGCTTCTTTAGTTAGTTATGGTGCCTAATGTAATTAATTCTCTTTAAACTGCTTGCAGTGGAAGGTACGTCGGACGCTAGCTTTCTCCATACACGAGCTAGCAGTTATTCTGGGGGATCAGCTAACCGCTGCTGATCTGGTGCCAATTTTCAATGGATTCTTGAAAGATCTGGATGAAGTGCGTATTGGTGTCCTTAAACATCTGTATGACTTCCTGAAGGTAGGATGGTATAATTTAGTTTCTCAACTTTTTTTTGATTCCATTTTATTACAAATTTTTAATGAGATTACAGCTATTGATACCTGATTACTTACTTCTGTGCAACGTTGCCATTTGGTGTGTGCCATTTAAGGTCTCTCACTTCTCTTGGGTCTCATATCCCAACGGAATATCAAAACCCGAAACCCTTTGTAAATGTGGCTGTAAATGCTCCTAGCTCTTGCAAATAAATTAGTATTTTGTTCAGTCCAGCTGGAAAATTGGGCCATGAGCAATTTGTGTCTGGGTCTGAGAGAGAAGAGAGCAGATCCTGGTGGGCTGCTGCATAATAAACATAAATCCTTATCATTTTTTTTGGTTGTTCAGCCTTGGGCCCAGAGATGGTGCTTCGGCAGGTGTCCTCGCAGAAGTGAGGACTTAACTGACTGTTTTTTGGATGTCAGTCTTACACGTACAGACACTCAGCTGATTTGTGCAGTTTTTAGTAAGCATTTAATGAATGATCACTTCAGGTAGGAAAATGCACATAGGTGTGAACAGAGTAATGCACAAGAGAACTGCAAGTATTGAATTTCAACAGTTTTACACTAGTCATGTCTTTTCCTTTAGTTACTTCATGTAGACAAAAGGCGAGAGTATCTTTACCAGCTTCAAGAATTTGTGGTGACTGATAACAGCAGGAACTGGAGGTTTCGTTACGAACTGGCAGAGTATGTAATTCTGTTAACTTCTGATTTTTAATCTATATTGCAAGTAGGAAACAGGTAATTGCATTCAGAAGTTGGCACATCCTATTTAGGAGCACACCCTATTTCGGATCCTTTGTTAAGGATCTGAACTTAAAAGCCACTTGGCTGTTGGATTGTTTTGGTGTTTTTTGGTGGTTTTCTTTGTTTGTTTGTTTGGGGGGTTTATTTGTGTGGGGTTTTTAAGCTGTATTGTAATCAAGTGTGGCTAAAACTTACATGTCTGATTATACTAAAATGGAGATCTGGTTTGCTTGCAACTTATGAAATATGACAATCCAATAGATATTATTCAGTGAGGTGTCAGATTTTATTTAGTTCTAGTCTGTATTGTAAAAATCAGTGAAATGTATGTACAATTTTTCTAAAATGTATTGAAGTAAAAGCAGTTCTAAATTCGTTTATTTGGCATTTCCACATGACTGGCTATATAATGGAAGTAGAGTAACATCACACAATTCTTTCTGTAGAAGCCCTGTTGATCCTTGAAGCACCCAAAGAATGTTCATAGCCATAGTTTGAACTAAAACCTGACCTTCACATTTATCTCCTTCCTTTTGTTTGGGCTGTTGAGGATTTACTCTCCCTTAGAAGCTTGGCACAACAGACTGAATCTCACTGTGGTGGAAGGATGTTACACAGCAGTTCTCTGACATCTAGTGGAGAGCTGTCACCGTGTGCTTGGTTTGTGCACGGCTGCTGGTAACATCCTGGCAGTGGTGTGGCTGGAACGCGTTCTGTGCAGTTCTGAGATACTTCAGTGTAGAAATCTAAATTTTGACAAAATAAATATTTAATTTTTACTTCACAAGAAAGTGTAGGATGTTGCTCTAAAGTTGCAAAGACACTTACTGTATTTCTGTTTGTAGCTTTTGTTATGTTAGATAATTTTCATTCATTGGTACATCTAGTTTGGATAAAAGTTTCTTTTGAACCGCTTGATGGATTAAAAGTATCGTGTGTGCACCTTTATAAAGTAAAGAACACACTGTTAGTGCTTTGTAATAACCATGGTATTTTTGAGGCTCCAAATGGTCCTTCCTTAAGTTTAACAGATGGTATAATCAGAGCAATTTGGTGTTGCACTCGCTACAGTTAATCGCTGTCTTTGTGTTGCAGGCAGCTGATCCTGATACTGGAACTCTACAATCCCAGTGATGTCTATGAATACTTAAGACACATTGCACTAACTCTCTGCTCTGATAAAGTTTCAGAAGTTCGGTGGATCTCCTTCAAACTGGTAGGGGATTTAGTTCACTTCCTGTCAGGAGAGGAGGAAAATGATGCTTGAGAGGGATACCTGAAATCACTCTGTCTTATTTCAGACAAGTAGGGTGAATACAGATATGTTTCAATAGCTGTGGTAAACGATACAGAAGAAAGTGAAATGAAAACTGTAAAATATTTTGAGTTGGACTTCCATAGCTATTAAAATCTTCTCAGTTGTATGTGAATAATAAACGTATTTTCAACTGGATGAGAACCAGGATATAGAAAATCCCCCCCGCCCCATTTTTGGGGGGATGGAACCAAAAAATAATACAAAAAATGTTACTGCTTTTTCCTCAAAATGTATTTAATTTGTTATGAACATCATGATAATGCCATCCCATAGATGTCCTGAGTGAGTAGAAAGATTCCTTCAATCTCTTCTTTCTCTTCATGTGCCAGGGCATTATTTTAACAGTTTTTTCAACGTCTTTTAGTGTTTGTGGTTTTGTTGTGGGTTATTTTTGTTTCACCTGAACAAACAGCTTTTCTAAAAAAACCCTGAGCTTTATTTTCCAACAATGTATTAAATCCTGCAGGCAGAGCTGATTACGCTGAATATGGGTTTGGTGTCCCTTTCTGGGGCTGAAATGAAAAGATGCTTTTTTAACTTTCTAAGGGCTACAGCTTGAGTCTCATCTCTCCTTTTCCCCTCCTCCTTTTCCCCTTCTCCCTTCCTTTGCTTCACAGGTTGTATCAATACTACAAAAGTTCTATGCAAACAATGCAAATGCACTGGGATTAAATTTCATTAATGAACTGGTCGTGCGGTTTCGTCACTGCTCCAAGTGGGTTGGCAGACAAGCTTTTGCCTTCATTTGTCAGGTTAGAATGTTCTCTCTGTGTTCTATGTGTGTTTAATTTGGAGCCAGTGTGGGGCTTTTCAGCAATGTGGGCAAAACTGAAATTTAGATGCGTGGTTTTTTGTTGGTTGTTGGGTTCTGTGATTCTGTGGGGTGATGAGACCGTAGCATAGTGGATCTGGTCTCGGTACTAGCGTGGGGCTATCCAGTTTGGAAGCTGAGCTCCTTGTTTTGGTACGTGCCTCCAGCCGAGGTAGCTGGTCTGTGTACTTTCTGGCATCCCAGTAGCAAAGTCAGGAATTAAGTTGTAAATGGAGATGCGTTTTCTAATGCTTCGACATGCCTAGGGTTTTACAAGAGCTCTTCCAACTACCAATGGGTGCTAGATGCCAGGAGCTATTTCCCTCTTTATTTCTACTTAACTGCCCCGCTCCAATCCAAAAATGCTTGCTGCAGTAGCAATGAGGAGCAAGGGTTGAATGTTGAAAGGGAAAAAGGTGATCACAGAGAAGAGAGCAGCATTTCCTAAAATATAGCTGAAAGAAAGTTACATGCTCTTGTCAGGTCACTTTCAGGTGAACTGTAGAATGGTAAGACCCGTTTTCATAACAGGCTTTCAAAGATTGTACTTATTTCACCAACACGGGTGTATTTGTTCAGAGTTAAAAACTGATATTTTTTAAATAGACAAGCCAAATTAGGGACAAGATAGAAAGGAATTGCAAATAGTGTATTTTAACATTGATCTTGCTTCTTGTGTTCTGTGTTCTTGTAGGCTGTAGTAGAAGAAGAATGTATGCCTGTCGACCAGTTTGTTGAACACTTACTCCCCAGTCTTTTAAGTCTTGCTTCAGATCCTGTGCCAAACGTGAGGGTTCTGCTCGCCAAGGCTCTGAGGCAGACCTTACTGGAGAAAGGTGTGGTTATTAATGTGCTTAGAACTGGTTCACGAAATGTGCTGTTCTCTGCCCCTGTAGTTCTTGATGAATTCTTGCAGCTGGTAAAAGGCTGTTTGGTTCTGTTCATACTGAAAGCAGAATTATACATTGTAATCTGGGATACCACGTTTGAGTTCAGATTTAGGACTATAGATCTAGGGACGTATGCTGTGGTGGCTTTTCTGGTTTAGCGTATTTGATCATCATCCTTAAAGGGCCTGAAGCGGGCGTCGACAGTCTGGCAAATGCCGCATTTCCTCGCCAGAGGGCAGTGACGTCCTTGGGTAGAGCGAGAAGTGCAGCGACCGCTGGATGCTGCTGCAGGTGGTTATTTTTCATCTGTGATGTATATGGCAAATATGCTGGGGTTTTGTGGTTTTGTTTTCTTTTCTTTTTTTCTTAAACATCACATTGGATTATTTGGATATATTTTTGAAAGCTTTATGTTACTGAAATAGTTGTATTTGGAATCCTTCAGGGGAAGTGTTACACCTTTTTCTGAAATGGTTTGCTTTGCCATTTTAGCCTTAAGGTAATGGTTGTACTAGGAAAGAATGCAGTTCTGTGTGCTGCTATAATATCCTGTATTAGAATTCCTCAAAACCAACCAGACAAAAATCATTCGATCTTTGATTATTCAAAGGGAGATGCACAGACATCTCCTCTCCTGTCTTTTTTTTTCAGAATAAAGCATGGAGAATGTTTTGCAATGCACTGACAGTGCAGCTTCCTGAGCTTGCTTTTGTTTGTTGGTG
>JAAGNO010027914.1:0-22720 GCA_033439905.1 Ceryle rudis
CCGGCGCCGGTCCTGCAGCGCCCGGGCGGTACAGCGCCCCCTGCCGCGCCGGAGGGCGGCACACGCGCGGGGCAGGGCATCGACGCTGCTATGGCGGCGACCGCGACCTACGGGCACGGCGAGAGCGGCGGGGGCCGCGGTGGAGGCTTCCTGGGGCCGCGGGTGCCGGCCGAGGTGGAGGCCATGGCCCGGGGCGTGCAGGAGATGGACAAGGAGACCTTCCGGCGGCTCCTCAAAGGTAGGTCCCGAGCGCGGCCTGCTTGCAGGGCTCCCCTTCGGGAGGGGCCCTCTCTGCCCCGCCGCGGAGGCACGGGACGGGTCTCCTGGACGGGCCCGGCGGGCGCCGTTTCGAGGCAGACGTAGATCCTCTTGGGAAGGCTGGAGGGTCTGCTCCCCGCTGCCTTGCGCAGGCAGGGCCGCCGCTCTCCCGGGACGCTTCCCGTTGCCTTTCCCCGCAGGGAGCCGAGGCCGAGGGTTCCGTGCGGTGACGGGCCGTCTGGGCTGCCTTCCGAAAGTCTGTAAAACCCGTGAGGGTGAGGCACTTACTTCTGCGGCCCCAAACTCGCGCCGAGCACAGCTGACGTCATTCCTCTCTCATCCCTCCATCCCAGAGCCGGTGGCCGAGTCGCTGTCAGATGGTGTAAGGCGTGTGGAAGTCACGGGCCTCGGGGACATTCTCCTAACATGCAGGAGAAAAGAAAAGAACCTCAAAGTGCAGGCGTCTTACTGAAGTTTGGGGCTGCACGGTTGAAAGTGATGGACTGATTTGATTTTTGCCTGGAAGGCTGCTCCCTGTGGTAAGGCAAGAAGGGAGAGGTTTTCTTAAGGTACCTTTGACCACTAAGTTACTTGGTTGAGTAAAATTACTGTATGCAAAATAATCACTCATTGAAGAGTTAATTAGCAGAGTAAAAGCACAGCTTGTTTGTGCTCAGCTGAGAGGAGACCAGCTGCTGCCCAGTATGCTGTGGAGCCCTTACATGGGTGTTCTCTCAGCTAACTTCCTTCCTTTCAGGCTTTTTCTTCCCCATTTGTGTCAGTAAGGACTCAAAGCATTTGGCAGCTGGTTTGGCTTTAAAAAGGTTGCTGCATGGTGTCAGAAGTGGAGCAAAGTATCCAGGGTTTCTTTGCAATAACTGGAAGTAAGAAGGGTACATATAGGTGGAGACGTTTGGGACAGAAGTAAATACAGACATTGAACCGTATTTGCTGTCTAGTGCAGGGACAACGGAGACCAAAAACCTGTATCAGTGCCAGGAAGCCTGACCCCATCTGGGTTTAATTTCGGTGTAAATGATCGCCTACAGGGAGGTGTGCAGTAAATGCTTCCTGCTGTAGGGGGGGCAAACGGACCTTCAAAGCCACCTGAAGCCAGGACAGATTCGCTCCAGTGCCTCGGAGCAGACGCAGACAGCCTCCCGAGGATGCAGGGCTGGCAGGAACCTCCAGTCGTCTCCTGCTCTTGCTGGTCCGTGATTAACAGCTTACTGGACAGCGGTTTTTCCTTTGAAGGTTTAGTAGTTTTTGAAGACACAGCGGATTTCAACAGAGTGTATCTGAATTGCTCCAGCACTTGCACCAAGTTAGTTTTTTGAGGTTGTTGCTGTTACTCTATTGTTAAATAATAACAGATTTAAAAAATGAGATGCTGCTTCGCATGCCTGCTCAGTTCACAATGTAAAAATTGTGTATACAATTATCTCAGGGTTATCCAGCCAGGGTTACTGCAGGCTCTGCTAAACTGTAAACTTAAGCTTGAGACCGCAGGCACCTCCTGCCAGGATCAGCTGATCTCACAGTGACATTTTTTGGGATGTTTTTGGTTTATTCTATTGTTTTTTCCCCTTCATACTGACTGCTGGAAATGTTGGTCCAGCTCATATTTCTGAGTTCCCTGGGCTATAATGAATAAAAAATCATGCATTCTAGGGTAATGCAAGGTTATGAAAGGTTAGATTAGTAGGTTATATTAGTGTTGATCAACACAAAGAAGACCAATATTCCCATTAAAGCTGTCTAGTTAAAAGCTAAAAGCAACCTGTTGTCCTTTGAAGAAAAAGATCAAAGTTGTATTTAAGTAGGTAAGTAGCCAGCAACCTCTTTAATGATCTAGTAGAAAGGCCTTGGTGCTGATCTGTATTTGGCCCTTCTGGTAGACTCTTCTCAAAGTCAGTTTTGTTGTCACAGAGCCTTTTTCAGACAGCTTGGTACTAGCACCTCACCTATCCTAGCTCGTCTGTGCGACATCTGCCATGCAGATAGCGCCAGACAAATTCAGTCACCCGCGTGAATGATCCGAGACTCGCCACTGAATTGGGTGTGCAGTTAAAAATGAGAAAAGCAAAGATAATTTATCCAGCATTAGAATATAGTAGCCAGTGGAACTGACCTAATACAGAAAGACTGGCAGTTTTAATCAAATTTTTTTGTTGTTATTTTTATTCAACATTAGCGTTAAGCTAATCTCTTCTTGTTGGCTTTCAGTAACACTTGGTGGCCATTTTTAACTTTTCATGTTTTATTCACAGCCCTAATATGGCTCATTATAAATGACTAATCTAATACCCCGATCCTGCCATGGGATTGTGTCAGTAATCTCCTCTTTATCCCCGGTGGGCCTTCCTGTGGCTCCAGCAGTCCATCCAGACCTATCAGCATGCAGGACAGAGGCTGACATAACAACAGAAATTTATATAAGCCAGTGCGCATATGGAAAAGGAAGAATAACTGAATTGTGAAGACTGAGATAAACCCACACCAGTTACGAGCGCATGATATTGCTACATGGACTAATAGTAATTTCCTTTAAAGGTTGTATTATCGGCAGTTGTGCAAGCTACAAGACGCGAAGGTTTAGTTTCATCTCTGTGCTCATTTAATCCTTAGTCTCTGCTGACATTGCATGATACATTGATTATGTAAAACGTTGGAGAACAGCGTTGAATTGTTTATTCTCTCCTCTCTTATCCTGGGTATCAGGAGTATAATTAAGTTGTAAGCAGACTTCTGATGTGAACAAGTTTGTTGATAGAAGCTCAAGTTGGATTTGTACTCCTGAGCAATGAATTTTTTTTATCCTTTTTACGTTATCCCACTGGAACAAATTTCAGCAGTGAAAACGTCTTTGATTTTACAATGCAAAAGCTTAATCCATTGAAGTTCTTTCGGTAAAGTTTTGTGAGACTGACCTGTGGTGGTGGATGATCAGATGTATTTACAGAGGCCTGAAGTGACAGTTTCACATCAGGAAAAACGTCAGTACATCGAGTCAAGTAAAATCCTAGACGTGTTTATGTTAATGTTCACAGTCTTCAGGTCTTCCTCTTGTTAAAGAGATCTTGCTTTGTTTTCTTATTCACAGTCACTGTTAATGCATTGGAAGGAAAAGACTGCAAGGAATCTGTCAAGCTGGTTGCAGAAAGCAGTAATCTCTCAGAAGAGCAAATTGCCTTCCTCATTTCTGGCATGTATACCCTTCTCCGAGAGGCGCTGAGGCTCCCCTTATCAACTTTCAAACAAGAAGTAAGTTCTGGGAGTACTTGGAGTTAAAAGCTGCGTCAGGTGCAAGTTACCATCTGAACCCTATTTGCCAGAGTGGGGAGCTGCACATATAAATGCTGCTCCAAGTTAAAGTGGAAGAAACTTAAAAATCTAAAGCTTATGATTTCACTTGTTGGGTAGATCAACAGTGAACTTTTTGGAAGGGTATTTAAGCTTTGGAAAGAGATTCCTATATTTTTTTTCTGCTTTAGCATCTTGTTTACTGTGCACATTTGTTTTCACTCTGAAATTAAAAGCCCAAAAGAATCCATTGCAAAGTGTTATTTCATTGGCATCAACTCTCTCTCTTACCCTAACTCTGTGTTCACACATACTGCTCGTTTTGTCCACACTTGGAATTTCTTGTATTTTTATGCCTGCCTTTCTTCATACTTCTGCCATAGAGGAAGAAAGGTCTTATGGCCAGAACAATATAGTGGAATCTGGGAGAAAGTGCTATTTCTGCTTATGCTATGGATGTTCTGTGTGAATATGTACACGTTTGCCATGTTCCCAAACCCCAACCCTTCTCCATGGCTATTTTTTTTTCCTTTTTCATGTTAACCTTACCTTACATTTTTTCTTTTCTCGTTTTATTTTTATGTGGGCAAACCGCTTCCAGCACCTCTCTCGTGTTTAAGAGAGTGTTTTCATATTTACCTAGGCATACTGGGACAGCTCATACATAGCAGGAAACATACTGAAATTAGGCTTTTAGTATTCAGAGCTTATCTTTTGCCACTTCCTTTCTGTTGTCATAGTTTAAACAAGTTACTGCAAAACCCCTTTGAGAATAAGGGCACACAGTTACTCTAAAAGAAGAATATGTTCTGGGTGGCTACCTAAAAGAAATGGCACAGGTGTTGTTTTCAAAAATAAAGGCTTCTAAGAGATTTAGGCCTTTCAAATTAGTTTTTCACAACTTGGTTGAACACTTCCAGAAATCCTTGTCAATATGCAACCTGTCATTTCAAAACTCCTGGCACTTGAGACTACAGCCTTTGGGGTGAGATACCAAGCAAGTAACCACTATTAATTCACTAGGTAAGAAATGATCTTTCAAGACTGCATTCTGTAAAATTTCACCTTCCTTGTCTTTCTAGGTTTTTAAGGAAGACCTAAAGGAGCTCAGGTATGCCTGCTTTTTAATCCATGTGGGGCTTTTTCATAACTTTTATGTAACTGCTTCCCCAAATCAACTTTTTTACACAACAAAGTTTGTGTAGAAGTTACCTGTAAATAACACATAACACATCTCTTGCCAAAGGTCATGTGAAGCCAGAGGAAAAAAACCCCAGGTGTTGTGTAAGACTTGGTTTAGTACTGAGCATGAGCAGTGAATTTCACATGCTGGGGAGATTGGTCTAATTTAGTCACTAATGTAGGTTATGCAAATGTGAGTGACCTTCTCTCTGCCATCCCCACCTTGCCCTGCGGTATTTTTTAACGTGTCTGGTAAGACAGTGGTAACATTTCAGAAGCTAAGAAACTGTCCTACTTTTTTTTTCAATTCTTTGAAAGGCCAGTGCTGCAATGCTACCACCTTGTTCAGCTACCCTCTCTCCTGCACATTACCCAACAAAGCCCAAGGTTAGTTACAGTCTTAGTCAAAATCTCCATCAGTCTGTTCAGAGTATCTCCCACTAGAAGCTCATATGGCAAAAGCCAGACATCAGATGCTAATAATCTTTACAGGTTTTCACTTCACATATTCAGTAGCAACGAGAGAAGAACAGCAGTTGATGTTTTAATCTATAGAGAAACTTCTGCACCAAGGCTCAAATATTTTAAAATGCTGATTTCCTATAATTCTTAGCATTCTGATTGCTACCTAGGAGAAAGAGATAGATACGTTTCTGTCTTTTTCATTCTTCTTTGCCCGTTACCCTGCACGTTGACTTTCTCCTTAGATTCTGTTCTGCAGAGTCAGAAGCTAAGTTAGTTTAAGAGCAACTTCAGGCAAATTAAAGCTGCAGAGTTAGGCACGTAATCAGGGTGTAATTGGTGAAAGGTGTAATTGGGGCCATGATGAAAGGTGCCTTGCTGGTTGATACAGTTTTGTTTGTAGCTCAGTGTTGGAGTTTGGCCTGCCTTTTGTGAGCTAAAATGCAAGCTGCTTGTTCTGCCACCTCATGGAGTTCACACCCAGGTTAAAGTAGGTCGGTAAGAAACTGATGAATTGCTTTTGACCCAGTGGGAGCTGGTGTTTGAGGTGCACACAGAACGTGTTCAGTGTGACTAAAAGCTCCATGCCAAGGTCTCTGAGGGTGGGTAAATATTCCACTGTTGAGCAGTGGAGAAACCTGGGGTACAGGACTCACTGTCTGGGCTGGCTGTATTTAGAAATACAGACTCCCAGGTCCCTATCCTTGACAGCACTTTTTAATGCCTTACGCTTCTGTAGTTGGGTTTTCAGTCTGGATGATCTCTCTCATATCTTGATATATCTTTTTTCTCTTTTTGTTCTGGTTAGCATGACTGATAGAGCAGCAATCGCTCAAGTAACTGCGTTTTTGTTGCTTGCAGACTTGTAGGTTTTATGTGCTGCTTGTTGCTGCTATGCTCCCATGATTTCGTGTTACTGGAACACACCCTTCCTTCCATCTCTGACAGTCTTACCTCCTGTGAGTAGCTCTCTTCACCTTGTGGCTAAACTTTTAGAAGACTAGATAGCTTATTCTACTCTGAAGCTATGATACTGAATGTGGTGGAGTCACCATCCCTGGAGGCGTTCAAAAATGCGTAGATGTGGCACTTCAGGACATGGTTTAGTGGTCATGATAATGTTGGGTAGACAGTTGGACTTGATGATCTCAGAGGTCTTTTCCAACCTTAATAATTCTATGATACTTAGTAAATTTGGCAGCACCTTTAGCATCTTCAATTCCAATGGGAAGTGTCATTTCCCATGTTTTCCAATGTACTTGGGTTTGGAGATGGAACACCTGCTCATTTTTAAGGCACCTACTAATTACATTCAGACACTTAGCCTTCTGCAGTGACTCCTGTGGGTCATCCTGTGATCATGTGCATGAAGAACACATGTAATTGGTTGAACAGCAGTGTCTTGTCATTATTGGCACCCAATGTTTGAGCAAGTATTTTGCATTTTAAAACAGGCTTCCTTTTTTTTTGTTGTGTCTTCTTTTAAAAGGTTTCAGTTCTGAGCCAAGTTCATTTTTTTTCACCTCTTCTGCATCCTCACACTTTATTCCTTGCCCTTTGAGTCCTTCCCTCAGAATGTTCCTTTGAAAATTGCCATCTGTAGCTGAGGCCTGAGCTGGGCCATGTTCTGTGTCTGATCTGCTTGAGGGGTGACTGGCCTTGTGTAAGTTGCTTGAGCCAGGAATGGAATTTTCAGCAAAATCATTAACTGAACAGCAGAAATAATGCAAGCTCAAAGGTAGCATTAATGCTTCTGTTTTAATAAAACTTACTTTTATGGTCAAGAAGTATTATGATAGGTACTTCATGATCATATTACAACCCCATCTCCAAGCTGTCCGCTACATACGGAGGATAATCGGCCATCATCAGGATGGGTTCAGTGATACACTTAAATTGAAATAAGCAATGTTTGCAGAAATAGTCTTATCTCCTCTGAAAGACACATGCAGCTAAAAAAGCACTGTCTAGTCCCTCCTCCTCACTTCCCAGTTTGCCTCAGATAACTACCTTGCTGATACGAATTGTGTTATCCAAGCACCATTTAAAAATGTGGTTTAACCCACTTCTTCCATTAAGAATTCAAGCTCTAATAACTGCTGTTTCATCTTCCCACTGTGTGAGTTGACGAGTTGTTTTTTCTCCCATCATTAGACACTGTAAGCCCTTTAGGACAGGTAACTTCCTTGTTTGCTTTGATTTTTCTTTGCTACACTGCTGTGTATGTCAAGCCACTGGTGAGTAATGTCTCTGGGCACTGAATCATGTTGTGTACTGGATTTAACTGTGACAGCAGTAGTTACTTCTCCCATCTCCCCAACCTGCCTCTCTGTAGGAGGTCACTGTCCCTGTGGCAAAGGCAGCTGAATGGATAGTGTTTGCTCTGCAGTCTTTGCACTTCGCAGCCTGATATATTGAACTGAAAATCAACAGCAGCTTGTTTGTAAGGCAACAGCAGTGTCGGAGGAATGGTAGGTATAGTGGAGAGGCACGGGGTGGATGGAGTGTAAGTCTATTTGACCAGTTCTCATGGTCCCCATCAAATTTATCCTTGTCCTCCCCATGCTAGATATGCTTCTTTGTAAGTAATCTTGCCTACAAGGGCCTCTGATTTTACTTGTAAGGGAACAATCCATGACACTTCAGGTGAACGTGAAATGAAATGCATAGTTTGGGATTTTTGAAAGCACACGTGCCCACCCTGCTTTCTGCACTTGTCAGAGCCACCAGGAAAACTTGACTTTACTGAGAGAAAGTAAGCACATACTGGGGCCTTCTGAAGCTCACTGTTGCCATACTAGGTAGGGCAGGAAGATATAGTTTTTAGGGTTCTTGATTTCAAAACATAGGCTGCCCTTTTGAGACCCTAGGCCGAATCGATACTGAAATGCTTACATAAGAGCTGCTGGCAATTTTAAGCAATGCAAGATGGAAAATGTTGAAACACTTTTTTGTAGCTAAGGCCATATATTTGTGGTTACAAAAAACTTAACCATTTCCTATTGCTCTTCTCCTTAAGGATACCAGAAGATTTCATTGGGGATTTTTCCAGTGTAGTCTTCAGTAACAGGTTAGTATTTTCCTGTATTGTTCACTGTGCGACCAGCAGGGTTCACAGAGCCCTGCTGACAAAAATCCCAGGCCTGCTGAAGGAGCAGCAAAATTCTGTAAATTAATGAGAACCAGATTTGTCCCATTATTTTGATTCAACGCAACGCCATGTCCATCATATGCATGCAGTGTATATATGTGGCTATATATGCAGTAAGTAGCTTTCATGCCAATTTTTCTGTGACGTTTTATAGACTGTATGAAGGTGCATCATGAAAAAATGATTGCAGAATTAAGTATTTATCATCATTATCATTGCAAGTTAGAGGAAAAATGAAAGACTTGCTTTGAGAAGCAAGTCTACGTACGCCTTCTACATGCTGTGGTTCATGGAAGCTTTCTCAGATAGCATTTAATCAAGTCTTAATGTACAGCTGCATTGGGAAGTCACACTGGGTGACTTAATGACACATATGAGATATCAAATGCTCTGCTTGCTGTATTTCCTTTTCTAAGCAGCCTACCTCAGTAGCTCCAGAGGAAGTAGTACATCAACAACTTTTTTAACAGCGTATCCTTATTGTCTGTTCTAGGGATTCCTTTTTTCTGTATGGTTCTCTGCTCAACCATGTCTGGCTTATTCTACATCTAGAAATTGCTTGAGCTTTTTGCAGATGTAAAACTTTCCCTCTTGAAACTTTGAGGTCACTCAGCACATAGCATAGCTAACCCAACGCTGCTCCACGTATTCTGCATGGAACCCTGATGATCATAGTTGTGGTATTTTGGTTACCCTCGCAAGGGTCTGAAGGCTGCCACCAAAGTTAAAAATATTTTGCATTTCCTTGGTTAAGATCTTGGCTTAAAGCTAAAGGTTCTTGGAGTAAAAATAAATTCAGCCTTCTCATCTTTTCTTTGCTCTTCTGGTCGAATTATAGGTGTTAAGAATGCAAAATTCATAGTTGCAAAGTGGAAATATTGTTTGCAGTGGAGAAAGAAGATAAATTTAGATGTCATTTGAAGCATGCATGATTGTCTATTTTCTACTGTGAAATCACGATGCTGGAAAATTTAGCTTTTTCTCATTTTGAAAGCTGTGATTATCCAGTGTAATCATGCTCTGTGTTTTGAGACCAGACAAGAGCACCTTAGATATGTATAATCTTAAATGTAACAGTGAATCATACATATGCTTATTGAGTTGTAAATATATATATGATTGTGATGGTAAAAGAAGTATTAGCATCTGATCAAGAATTCAGTATGAGCTAGATAAGACAGAAAAATCCATTTTAATACTTTCCCTGGCATCTTATCCTGCTCTCACAATTTTGTTCACTGAACAACATCTCTGAAGTACTGGAAATTTGACATTTGTATTTCCGTGTCCCCACAGTTCCATCAAGCTGTTTAGACTGAAAGAAGAACTTGCCACATTGACACCATCAAATAACTGCATGAAATGAATACTTTATTTTTAAGGGAAAGGATAACCCTAACTTCCCCTTCTCTGAATGTTTATAATAAAATTACTGTGGGTTTTTGTTTTAAAGTGTACATAGTGTTTTGAAGCTACACAGTGTAGCTTCAGTTCCTACCAGGAGGGTGCGTTCTGTGTGGCATTTCTCAGCGTTTCACACACAGCACTTTGTTCATTCTCTCTGTTCAGTGGCCTGCTGGGCATGTCTTGTTATGTGCATAGAGAACCATCCAGAATTTGTCTTTAGTTTTGATATTGTTAGGTCAGCTGCTGCTCCAAATTCTTTCATTTTCAGGTGCTCTTCTGTTGCATCCTTTGGCAGATGATGTTCTTGTCGCCAGGTGTATCATCCTTTCCACGTATAGTTTGGACGGTCTCTAGCTGATCCGGGGCACTTTGCTTGTTCTAACTCTGCCTTCTGTACTATGTGCTGGCAGAGTATTGCAGCTGTTGGCACAGAGTGTTTACAAAATGTAATTATAGTCTGTAGGTTTTGGATGTAAGATCCCCCGAATCTTTTCTGCCCTGTTTTGCTATACCTCTTAGAAGTCAATAGTTTGGTCAATGGCCTGTATAATTTCTGTGGGTATGTTGGCCACTCTGCACATTCTGTCATCCTTACAAGATTCTTGCAGTTCCAGCTGCGATCTTGTCCAAGCTGGGAAGGTGCTGACAGAAGCTTAAATTAAGCTGTAGAAGCCACAAATCTGTCTGAGGGGATGGTACTGAAGTGCTGTTCTGACCAGAACTAAAGGTTTGTGGTTTGGCCATAGATATCCTGTAGCTTAACAATATTCAGAAGCTTCACCTCTCTTTGGGCATTGCTGACCTTTCCTGCCACCACTAACTAGAACATCTTCATGTTTTCTCTACTCTTTCTTCCCCCCGCCTGCTGGTGCAGCACTGAATGGACCATCTTCCATTGACAGGAGTTAGCGTCTCTTAAGGAAGCAGTAGCAAAGGGGCTATTTTTAGGCATTCCTCAAATTAAGCAATACTCTGGCAGCAGCTCACCACTGAGGGAAAGGCCTGGTCTTACTGTTTAATCCTGATAATGACCATTCTAGACTGCAGCTCCTCATGGTTGCACCCAGCTGTGATGACCTACTTCCTATCCAGTAGTTGACAGTGAGTAAGAACCAACTGATCTATTTTTTCTTCTTGTTCCTTTACTGTACTATTAGAATGTGTGTCACTTCTGACAGCACCCAACACCTCCCACCCCCCCAAAAAAAAAAAAAGGTAAATTCTTTCTTGTACTGCCTTTGGTAAATGCAGGAGTATTGGAGGATCTCAGCCTGTCAGTCCTGTGTGCCTTATCAAATTGTTAATCTTCCTGGACAGTTTCTAAAGGCACCAGCTAACTTGGAACACCAGAATCTGAGTAGGGATGTTAGACTATCATTCCTACGGTCCTTGATTTGTTCAGAGAGGATTCCTTTCTGATGTCAAGTCTGTAATTAGATTATGTCTAGCACCATGGATAAAGGATGTAACGTTTCTTATCCTGCCCTTAGCAGGAACACTGGACTAACTTTGAAATGTAGCATTTATAAATAACTTTCAGAGACGTGGGATGCTCAGAAAAATGAAAAGGTAAATAATGCTAAGTCCAGACTAACTCTCGAATGGACCAACTGAGTGACCTCTTTCTGAAGATATTCTTGCATGTATATCTAAAAATGGGTGGTGGTTATGTCTTTGTAGCAGATTTAGCTTGTTTACTTACCCAGAGTTTAAGATACTGCTAAAATTCTAAAGATTGGCAACCACCTGAAGTTTAATTGCTGTCAACTGTATTTCCTTGCAGAAATAAATTGAGGCTTGATCAGCCTGATTCTTCCTGTAGTAAGAGTAATAAATGAAGTCCTCGGCTTTTACACATTAGACTAGACAAAAGTCTTGAAGGTTGTGCCGAGGCTGGCAGCGAACATTATGTGAGGAACTTGGAGTTTGTAAGTTATGTTGGATTAGCAAGAACCACCGTGTGATTTTATTTTTTATTTTTTTAAAGTATGTGTCAGAGTACATTCTAATATTATATTTTAAAACATTGCAGCTCACTAATACTAGATGCCTTCTGCTGAAGGAGCACAGTGACCTTTTGCTCAAGTCATCTGCCTTGTTCCTGGTTGCTTGTTCCCATTTGGATCTGCATGGTGGTAAAGATAGACTTGCAGATCCCTTTCTATCCCTCACAGTTGCATATAATTGAACTAATAGATATGGCAGCCACCACAGCGCCCCGTACTAAACTTTATAATGACATCTGTGTACTGGAATCGCACAGAGTCACTTGGTCTTTTGGGGTTTTTTTTAACACAGACCATAGTTCAGCATAGGAAAAGTGGGTAATCTGAGCCCAGCTGTCTTTAAATACACAGAACCTCCTCTCATTTGGACCCCTCTGCATGGGGGGAGACACAGGAGAGAAGCAAGTTCAAGACAGGTTTGTTCTGAGGTATCTCGTTTTCTTTTTAGATTGTTGTTTCTGTTACAAATTTGCATTTCAGTCCCCCATTTCTCATTTACTCTGTAGGCGTCCTGATTCCGAAGGCACAGCTCTGATACGAGGAAACAGGCTGCCAAGTCTCCAGGACTTCAAGTGGAGAGTGGACGTAGCTATATCCACAAGGTATAAAAGAGAATCCTGCATGATTCTAGAAAATACTTTGCCCAAGGTTAAACTGACTTCTTGTGCTGCTTAAAAATGTTCCTGGTGTTAAAATGTATCTTGCTGTAGGGACTGGCATGTTGTGTCAAATGGTAAGATACAGAGAGGATTTTCTGAACAGTGTAGAAGTCAGTTTATATACAGGCTACTGCTGTTTAACATGGACCTGCCAACAGGCTGCTGCCTTCATCTTCTACTGTTGATACTTTCTAGGCTCATTTGTTTTGATCTCTAAAACCTCTGTGCTAGAAACATTTCACTCAGAGACTGAGTCTCTCTTTGAATATTTCAGAATTTAATGGAGCTGATAAAACTCTACAGGTCTTCAGAGATGATGGAATAAATTAGATGGATTGAGCCTCATGCAGCCAGCCAAGCTCCGTTTCACTGGAGCAGGGGAGGGAAATCATCTATTCAACCTCTCAAGTAGACTATCATTTGTATGTTGCACGTGTTAAATAAAATGACTTCCCATCACCTCTACTACAGTCTGCTGTAGATCCTACAAAGAGAGGCTTCAGAACAGCACCTTTACACTGCCACAGTTATGCAGGTGGTCACTGATCTGCCACTTAGTTGCTCTCACAGAACAGGCTGAAGGCCTTTTGTGATCATGCTGGGGCTGTGCCTGCAGTGCGTAGCTTCTTGCCGCCTGCCACAGCAGAGGCAGCTGGGGGATGGATCTCTGGCTAGAGCCAGAGGAAACAGAAACCTGTTGTCTTTGCTGTTCGTTGTCTTTGTCTAGTTCTAATCAAGATGGACCAGGGTGAAAGAGGTTGGAAGATGATCCAGCATTTGTCAGGAGCGTAAATTGTTAGCACGAGTGACTTCATATTGCATTTGTAAATACCTGTATCCAAGGGATAGTGCAGTCTCATTGTTGCCGTCACCGAGAGGCCCGCAGTCATCAGGGACAGTCTTCCTGCAGTCAAGAAAAAGGGCTCATAAGTGAAAATTGTAATGGCCACAAGCTACTAGTTGAGGTGACTCTCAGATGAGTGGTGATGTAAGCACCACGCAGGTATCGCTGTGCAGAAAAAAATCTGTACCTGTAAGAGAGCAAAAAGTATAGATAAACATCCTCGGGCACAGCGCTTGCAAGCTGCAGGCAAATCCTATGACTTGTTTTCCAAACAACACAGGAGCAATATATTATCCTTTTCTATTTTCCTTCCTCTTATTTTCCTTTCCAGTCAACCTCCCCCTTGGGATTTCTTGTTTATCATCCAGCACCAGGCTCTGCGAAGAGGTAGAGCTGCTGGCTGGAACGCCTGGCAGTACCTGTGCAGGCTTTGGCAATGCCGGTCGGTGGAAGCTGCACAAGAGTGACTCATTTCCCCTCTTTGGGTCATCAAATAAAATTAACAATCCACAAATTTAAGATAGACTCGAAGAGCTTGATTCCCCCAGTGCGTGGCAGTTGAAAGTATCATGGGATGGAAAGATTAATGTAACATGGTAAACTGCGTGAGAAAACTGCGTTATTACTGGCAGTACTTGGTCAGCTCTTATCCCTGTCATAGTCCCACTAAACTGATAATGATGAAAATGCCCTTAAACTTGCAGTTACTAAACTATTAAAAAGATTTTTTAGTCTCAATGCTGAGGTAAATTGGACAGGACTCCTGTGTTCATGAGTTTTCAACCAGCCAGGTACAGAACTCTGAGAGAAGATGAGTAATTTCAATGTAAAGCCTACATGAACATCTTACATTGTTATTGTATAATGCTGCACTCATCACCCTGCTGATGTCTATTGTAATACTAATAATGTAAATAATTTCAGTTCACTGGCCCGTGCACTTCAACCATCCATTCTAATGATGATGAAGCTTTCAGATGGGACAGCTCATCGCTTTGAAGTAAGTCTGATTGCCATAATAAATACAAAGAAAGCACTTGAAGTTCTTTTTAGAAAGTTGAAATGACTATTTAAAATATTAAAGCTTTTGTAAACAATGTATTATCATTGGTTGGGTTGCTTTAGAATCCTTCATGTTCAGTGTAGCCACACAGAATATATAACAAAATGCCAACTAAAATAATTTCATACCTTGTTCCTACACACATTTTGCTGAAACCTCATTTGTTGGAAGAATATTAATTACTGAAAAGCATTGCAGCATGATTGTAGTTTGATTAAAAACCATGGGTTTGTTATAAGCTGTAACCTTCAGACCTGATGGTGGCTCTTGAGGGCAGAAAAATTACTGGGGTAGTTTATATAACATATGATACACTTCTAAACCTCCTACGTTTGGTAGAGAATGGTGACGTGGCAGAGGTAGTTTTATTCTTTTTCTTCAGTGCAGTCCTTGCTGCTAGAAAGGTCAAAAAACTCTGCTTTTTACCTCAGAATTAGTCAGTGGCAGCATTTATGACACTGTGTGTAAAGGCTTGCCAGAAGATGGCATAAATTCTTCCATATTTTTAACCTTTGAATAGGAATGCTGTTTGTTCTATATATAACCTGGCGGTGCAGGCAGAATTCAGCGCGCAGCAGGCATTGTTACATTTGAACTCTGTAAAGATTTTTGGCTTCAGTTCGTGTGTTAGTAGTAGTCTGGAGGAAGCACCAAAGCACTGCAAGTTTAGAGGTGGACTGCTTTTACTGCTACAGTGCTTCACAAGGTGGCAGCTATTGAGCAAGGAACAAATTCTGTGATACATTGCAAAGTGTTGAGGGTGTCGCTTCATAGGAGATCAAATTCACCCCTCTGTGGACAGTTCAGCTCAGAGCATTCCTTATGCTCTGTTTAAGTTCTTCTCCAGAACTTAAATGATGCTGTGGACTTTGGGTTAACCCTTTGCAACAGGGTATGTTTCACTTGTGAGAATAAAAGCTAGTATATATTCTTTACTGCTTAGATTTGGGGGTTTATTTTCTGCTATTTAATGTCATGTCTTGGTGGCATCGTTCCTGGTTGGTCTGGGTTTATCTGTGGAAGACCCTTTGCTATTCTGCAGAGATGTGCCAGTGTGCCTGTCCAGCATGTGCAGAGGTGCAGATATCTGAGAGCAAACTATGTGCTTCTCTTAGAATCAGCTCTTTGCTGCTGCTGCTTAGATCTGAATGCCAAAGATTTGGCTGTAAACATGATTTCTCTGTCTGATGAGTAGTCTTACTGCAGTAGGTAGCTGTATGGGATAAACCTGTGTTTAGTTCAAGGTACCATATGCAAGCAAATACAGTCCTCAGCTCTTCAGTTTTCTTTTATTTGGACACATTCAGAGTGTCCTGCTAACTGACAGGGCTTACGTAAGATGCTAAGTCCAAACAATAATTCTGTCGTGAGCTGTTTTAAAACACGTATGCCACAGGGAGATGTTACACTCCTTGGCCTCTTGGGTTTGGTTTGTTTTTTTAATTGCAGTGTGACTTCTGACAATGAAGAATTTTCAGAAGGCAAAGGGAATCGCAGCATTTCGAGTCTCGGTGCATACATGTCAAAACTGGAAAGGACACGATGCCCTTTTATGCGTTTCTGATGTATAAAACATTTCAATCCATTTTGCTTCTCAGGCTCGAAATTGTAAAGGAAAGTCCATTAGTCTCCTGCACAGCTGAAAACTTTTTGTATATTTAATCAAAATCTTTGCCTTCCATGTATGGATAGTGCCCAGTCCTCTTTGCTCTTGATACTGCTCTTACTTTGAGGCTCAATTCCTTTCTCCAGCAAGTTGGTAGAAGCAGAATATCTGAAATTTGTTACTTGAGAATTCTGTAGGCTCCATGACTTTCCAGGTGTCTTTATCTTTCCTTCCCATCCATGACTCTGACTTCACTACAGCAGCCATCAGTTTACATTCCGGAGTACTTGCTTTCTCACGTCAGGCAATATAGAAAATGTACTATGGAGCTGAGATTTCTGGGTTTTCCCACTCCTCCTGTTTTTTGCCCAGATGATTTAGTTGAATTAACTGAATTTTATTAACCTCAAATCCTTTAAGTCTTAAAAAAAAAAAGTATTTCAAGAGAGATTGGGCTGACACTGTGGAATGCTTCCTATCCATAGGCGTGCCCTAGTCAAAGTTCCTAAGACGTTTCATGTTTTCTAATCTGAATATTCTGTTTCAGGTGCCAGTTGCAAAGTTTCAAGAACTGAGATACAACGTTGCCCTTATACTGAAGGAAATGAATGATTTGGAGAAAAGGAGCATACTGAAAATCCAGGACTGAACACTTTTAAAGGGGGAGTTTACAGAACAGATCTGAAACCTTCAGCCTGTTTTGTGAATGGCAAAGCAGGGGACCATCACCACTTTGACCTGCACTGGAGTGTTTACGATGGCTGCTGTAAATATTTTTTTCAATTCAAGTGTTAAAAGCACGAACTCTTTTCATAAGACTTAAGAAAAACAAGAATATCTAAAAAAGTCTAATGCTGTTTGCGAGCATTTTTGCATGATTCATCAAAACATTGTTTAAATAATGTAAGAGTCATTTATTTCTGATTATGATTCATCACTCTTAATTATATTTGAAAGCCTGCTACCGGAAGCCCTACCAATGTTGATCATAAGAAAGCTCTGCACTATCTCAAATAAAAAATAAAATTAAAAAAACCCTCCTGCGCTCTAGGATGACAAATGTGAGCTTGAGTTTTGTATAAGTAAAACTGCTGTCTGGCCTCTCCCTGACTGGGAGAAGTATCTGTATAGCTACAGATACTTAAAGGCTACTCAGGAAGTAACGACTGAGCTTCCAGAACCAATTCCGTGGAATTGCAGAAGCAGAAAGGTGTAATCTAAGTCTTTACCTGGTTGGTCAGGAGGGGCTCAATATCAGTAATCTCATAGATTTCTAACTGCAAAGGCCTGTCTCTTGTTTCCTGTATGTTTGATGTGAATGGAATCATCTGACTTGCTACTGGGCAGAACCCTCTGGCCCCGCAATGATGGTGAAGGGCAGGAGGCAGCAATCTTGTAGACCACTGCGGCTCTATACTCATTAATAGTGCAAGATGGACCCCGGGAGGAAGAGGCTGTGTACAGCCTCTGGGGTGGAAGTCACAGGCATGAGCATATCCAAGCCCCTGCGTCAAGAAAACAGTCAAGCATAGGTTGAAGTTCCCTGAACTGGTCAAGCAGCTCCTAAAGTGGTCAGGGAGTTGGACTAGATGATCATAGCAGGGCTCTTCCAACTGAAATGCTCTTATTCTAAGTTACTCCTTTGCCACAGGAGTAGATCTTGGAAAAACTCCCTTACCTTGAAGCTTATGTTTTAAGTCTCATTTAAACACCACGGGACTACAAGTGTGTCCCTAAGAGTTTTGTCAAGAAGGGATGCATTCCTTAGTCCTTCCCCGAATGAGCATTTCCGCCAGCAGCAAAGATAGGGAGGCTGTGAGCAACAGCACAGGCCATGGGCCCTAGAACTACGGGCTTGACCTGGCTGTCCAAGGCAGTCCAGAAAACACATGCCACTACCACTGTTAAGCATGGGCTTATTCTAGCTGCTCTCAGGGTTTCTAACCTGGGTAGTACCACCCCCACTTCTCTCTTCCATTTTTTGTGTCTGTAGAACTTGTCTTTATCTTCCTCACTCCCCGCAGAAAACTACTGAAAGCAAAATCATGAATTCAGGAGGCCTTTTACACTCCCACAGATGTTTGTGTAGGAAAGGATGACTTGGCTCTTCGGTTTTAAGAATCACAACAGGCATAAAAAGACTTCACTGTCATACTTTTGAAGAGGACTACTTTGACAACAGTCTATACCAATCGACAGACAGCTAAATACCTGTGGTCCAGAGAGCTTTAAACCCTGAGCAAGGATGTCCTGTAGTTTCAACTAAACCTATCAGCCATGATTTCAAACTGCTCAAAACCAGAATGTTCCATTTGCTTTGTAGGCTACTCATCAATAACTTCCAGGTTTCATCCATATGCATCTTAACTTCAGTGTTCAGGTCACACCAAAGCATTTAAGAGGAATCAGCTCCTTTAACTTCAAGGAGACTGTAGATTGCATTAATGTGATGTTTTATTTATGGTTTTATTTTGTGAAGCTTGCTTCCAGAAAGAATTACATTATCACAAGCTGCAAAACAAAACATACATTTTTACATTCCTTGTTGTAACCTTTCCCTTCTGAACGTTTATGTGGTTTTAAACTGGAAGGGTATCTCAACTGAGACCATAAGCGAAGTCTTTTCAGACAAACCAATCACTGCATAGGTATAAAATGACCTACTGCTCAAGACATTTCCAAAGTATTTACTGGTCAGAGTAGAATAATCCATAAACACCTTTGCCTTCTAGACAGAATATATTCATTCAGTTGTTCTCCTGTAAGGGCAACTGCCCACATTCTCCAGAAATGGAAAGGCTTCCCGACTCTTTTCCTCATGTTGTCTGCAAGGGGTGATGGATCTCTTTGTCTCATTTGTCTTGCCACACATTAAGCAGAAGTCTACTGTAAACAGAGGTTTACCCTGCGCACAGAGGCGTACTTAAACACTTGGGATTGTCATTGCTTTGTAATTAAAAGAGCTAATTTGGGCTTTCCTTCTGGCAGATTAGCTTTCCAGGAAAACAATGGTTGTCACCAGAATGGCTAGTGGGTAGTTTCTCAGTTTGATAAAACATGAGCCTTCAAATTATTATTTGGTTTCTCAAAACTTCGTGGTGGATTTTGTGTTAAGTATTTGTTCAACGCTGAAACGTCTTCATACTTCACAATTAAAATACTCTGGAATTTGAATACCACTGAGTATCTGACTGTAGCCCTTTCATTCTAATACAGAGCAAAAGTAACCTTTGAAGAACCTGGGTGTATCTGCACAGAAACGGTTGTGCCCAGCTCACTCAAGGTTAGGTTATGCTTCAAAGACAGGCTGTGAATCCTCCTTTCTGTATCACACGCTGACAGATACAACTTGAACGGGCTGCTCGCTTTGTCGGTCCCAAGGCCTTGTCAAGCTGATCAGTCATCAGTTAGGAAGGTAGGAGGTTTGCGTGGGAAGGCTACTGGGTTTTTTCTTACTGGTTTCACAGACCAATAGGCAACAAGGACCTTTCACAGGCTCTACTGGAAGTTTTCCCTGAAAAACAAACCCCAGTGATCTAAGTTGATTTCTGTATTTGATGCTGCCACCTATTTCTTGAAACTGGATAATGTATTTGTGAATGGCTTCATTCTAGTGATCTTCTAACCATGGCATATGACCATAAATTTCTCCATTACGCCCCTTCTTTCATTTCTTTATAGTACATGGAACATTATACTTTTTCTTTCAAGATTAACGTGTCAAAACACATTTAAAATACAACTCAAACTCGTTTCTCGGTGTAAATTATGTCTAATAGCAGGGATGCCCAGTGGGTGCACAAGCAGTCACAGTAGGCAGAAGGCAAAGGGAGACTTAAAGATAGTTGCCAGAAGTCATTCCGAGATGCAGTGGCAAAATCACACAGAAGAATTCAGACGTCTTCGCTTCCTGTTCCCTAGCTGTAAGTTAGCGCCGCTTCCTGACCTGACAGTCAGACTCTTTTTGGCTTGATTTTGTATTTTTTATTAATTGGCTCCAACTGCCTGGGCCATCAGTCCAAATCTGTTCTTGCCTATGGACTATTACAGTGTGTGCAGAGCACTGGAAAATAAAAAGCCATCTGTGGCTGTATTTGTTATGTGACTTTTCACATCCCTACTTCCAGCAGAGAATTAGTAGGTTGGAATTTCACAGTTGGGCTAGTTGAGTTTGAGAGGGGAAGGAAACGGGTTTGATCGTTGTTTTTGTGGTCTCTAAGTGCGATGCAGATTAGAGCTCCAGCAGAAGGCTGAAGAATGTAGTCATGCTCTCATACTGCCTGTTATGCCAGCCATTAACTGCTGGAAGAAGATCAGTATTGTGCTCATTGTCATTAAAAGGAAGAAATTAAACCTCCCTTTGTAGAAAAATCATACAAGGGAGACGTGCTTTTGCAGAGTGAGTCACCTCCTAGCTTTAACTTCTTCTGTTTAAGTGAAGGATAAATCCGTTCTTGATCTCATGAACAATGGAGGTAGGTAGGGGGCTGCTTTTTTTTTTTTGCTTTGCTTTTTCCTTTTTTTTTTTTTTTTGCTTTCTAATCAAGTACACCTCATGCCCCACTGCTGCTCCAAATCCATGAATATATGTATGAAAACACGCTTTCTGGATGTGTTACATAAAAACACCCCAGCATATCTAGACTGAGTATGTACATTCGATTTACACAGCTGTTTCTGCTAAAACAGTCTTTGCAGAGCCGAGCCCGATGCCAGAATCAAATATTTTGTAGTTGTTTGACTTCTAGCGAACAGTAAATTAGTATCTTGGCTTTAAAATATTTTGCTGTTAGCGACTGCACGTCTCGCTCTGTACACCCCACAAAGTACTAACATTTACCAAACGCCACACGCACCAGGAACTAGCAGAGGCAGCCGGTTTCTCCCCTAAGAAGTCACAGAGTTGTTGCTCACAGGCCACCCATGAAAATGTCTTCACTGTTTTTCAGCTTTGGGTAAAGGTCTGTGTTCTGAACCTTCTAAGCACACAGCTTCCACCGTGGGAGTAGCTCATAAGCACAGCTGCCCTTTTCTCTTGAAATGTTTTAGCCACGTCCCTGCTGGTGCAAGAGAATTCCCAGAAGTACATTTGACAGTGGTTTTTTGAGGCTCCTTTCGGTGGCGAGCGACGGGACTGTCAGGCAGCCCTGCGGATGCTCTCGTACATTGTAAACAGAAACTGCGGCAGCTCCTTTCGGAACACAAACACTGATTACATTTTCTACAACGATCTATTTCCATTCCCTATCTGGAATTCATGTGCTGCTCAAAACTCTCCCTTTATACCATGACTTATCTCTTTAAGTGTCTGCTATGTAACTATGTAAATACTGGTGGCGTATCCCTGATAAGAGAGATTGTCACTGCATTGCTACTGGTAACCAGTGGTTATGTCACTTTCCCTCGCTTGAATAGGCTTTGACTCATAGTGGTTTTCAGGACAATGGTTATAAAATAACACGCTGAGGGGTTGCCGAGACTATAGTTTTGCAATAGAGACAACTGTCGACCTCAAGGCTGCAAGAAAGCATTTTTTTTTCCTTGTTAAGGGTTTTTGTTCTTTTATAGTATGAGTTTTTCTTGCATGGAAGTTTGGAAAATGAAGTGAGCATTAGCAAGCTTGAGTTTGGTGGGAAAAGTCCACATCTGTGAGCACAAATACTAATTCCTTCTAACCATTCTGAACCCTTGCTTAACTGAAATTTTAAGTCCTTCAAGTTGGCGTACCTTTCTTGGAATCATCTGGTGGCAGGCTGTGCTATACTTTGGATTATTGTCTAACTTAAGCGATGGCAAAAAGAATTACTGACACCAGCAATTATTCAATTAATCTTTTTCTAGATAAAGGACTAGCCCAGGAACAATGGTTAGATGTGGAATTTTTTTTTTTTTAAAGATTCAAGAGCCATAGATACAGGTGGCAAGTTTTAGACAGGTGCAAAATGTCTTAGCATCATAGGAATGAAAGACCGCGGAGGGGTCTGATGGCTGGCGTCTGCTTCCGGGTGTAGAGATGACTTTCTGTACAAGCCCAAGGGTCGCCTTCACGGGGACACAAAAACATCACAAAATCTGCCCTCGTTATTAGTTTCAAGTATACGTTATTATGAGCTAAAATGCAGAATTTAAGTGGCTTTTTTTTTTTTTTTTACCTCATCTAAACTTTCTCAAGCACCCTCTAGAAACACAAGGTCTTACAAGAGTCACGTTACCTCTGCTTTTGTCCTGTCCATGCAGGCCCCTTAGGCAGGGCTCGCCCCTCAACACCTGCTGTGGGTACACACGCTCTGAACTGGGGAGTCCAGACGCTTCTGCTGCTTCTCGTGTTACTTCCGTAGGTACCGAAACACCAAACCCGGGAGCAACTTCAGTTTCTCACCGCGGTGTCACTGGGGACCAGCGGCTCAAACGTGACTTTGGAGCACAGTGTAACCGGGCTGCTCGGTGGGAAACGGGTCCCAGATGGGTGCCTTCATTTGGTGCACCAAACCCAACGGCGCCCGGTCCGGGCTGCCAGGGAGCAGGGCGAATACCAGCCGATTTCGGCTGTGCGGGAGACCTACCGGAGCGGACAGAAGCAGCGGCGGGCGGAGCCGAGGTGGGGCCGCTTCCGCGCCTGCCGGGAGTCTCATCACCGGCGGGGCCCGGCCCGGCCTGCCCGCTACTGACAGGGCACTCCCTCCGCGGGCAGGCCCGCCAAATCCCCCTCAAGGGGACAGCGCCGTTTCCCGCCCGCTCCTCACGGGAGCTCGGCTGGGGCTCCGGCGGCCTGAGGCCGG
>JAAGNO010027915.1:0-30164 GCA_033439905.1 Ceryle rudis
GGAACAGGTTGCCCAGGGAGGTGGTTGAGGCCCCATCCCTGGAGACATTCAAGGTGGGGCTTGATGGAGCTCTGAGCAACCTGCTCTAGTTGAGGATGTTCCTGCTTTCAGCAGGGGGGTTGGACTAGATGACCTCTAGAGGTCCCTTCCAACCCAAACATTTCTATGTTTCTAAGAAGACTCCATGGCTGCTCTGCCTTTTCTGCAGTAATGGCTGTTGAGCTGAGGTGGTCATGCTTGACTTTCATATGAGCTATGAGCTATGCTGCAGCTGCCTGTGCCTGGCCATGTGCCTCACTGACCTAGAACCAGAATAACTTCTCAGGTTGATGTGGGAACTGCTTCATCACTGTCACCTTGCCTGGTGATCACTGGACTCTGGCTGATCTGGGCTACTGTCTCTGGGCTCACCTTGACCACAACTCATTGACTTGGGTTCCCAGCTTCACCTCAGACCTGCCTCATCACCATGAACTTGCCTGACTACTCTTCTCTGAATCTTGTTCCTGTCTGAAGACCTGCCCTTCTTGGGTCCTGTGGGATAGGGCCCTGGCTGGCAATTCCCCCACTCTGCCAGGCTTGTTAGCACACTCTGCCCCTCGCTGCCCACCCCTGTGGGCCAGCCATCCCTCCCTGGGGCTGACAGTAATGCTGGAACTAGGAGTACAGACCGGATACCCACAAAATAAAGGTCTGGCAAAAGTGTTAGAGCCCTGCTGAGTTGGAAAGAGAATCCAAGAGCATCCTGTTAAGTGGTAAGAAATCCTATTTTGTACTCAAACACTGTGGCCTTTGTAAGGGATGCTGGCAGAGCAGCAAAGTAAAACCTCTCCAACAGTCATTTCAAAAGCAGAATTTATACTCCTTCAGCTAGACATTGAGCAAAAAAGAACCTCGGCTCCCCGCAACTCGGATGGTCCCACACGACAGGAATAGACTGCCAATGCACTGATTAGCCTGATCACAAAAGAAGTCTTTTGAGGATCAAATTTTAGTACTGGGCAGTTAAACAGCAATTGAACATAACCAGCATCACCATCGGAATGACATCAAAAGCAGTCACATCATACACAAGAAAACTGTACAAGATTTTCTCCATCCTGAGCAAAATTCAACATTAACGAGAAAACTAATTTTGACAAGGATACAAATGATATCCTGTAACATACTATGCAGAGATGAAGATAGCCTCCCAAATCCTGTTCCATTCCATCAAAGTATTCAGAGCACTTAACATTTTTAACAGAGAAACAGTTTTGTCAGACAAAGCGTCAACTACAGGCAGCACGGTCCTGAGCACTGACTGAGAACACTGGGTGCTATGCAGCATCCAACATTTACTATGGATTACAACCCCTATCCTGACAGTGGCATTTGACAAGTGAACAATCTGACAAACTGGCACTTTCTGATTCTTTCTGAGTTGCCAATTTTAAAGTTGCACCATTCAAGATAACAGAACATATTCTTCTCTTCCTTCTGTTAGTTGACGACTTAACACCATACATCAAATCCTGGTACTTGATGTAGGCATCAAAACTTATATTCCTCACAGTGATGATGGGAATCCACGAGTTCTTGGAGCCATGACTTGGCAAAAGAAATTAGGGTGAACCTGAAAGGGTGAAATTAGAGAAAATATGGGCCATCTTACTGTCCTTCATGCTTTTTCCACTGGAACACATTTGCGCTCATTAGATACATATCTTAGCCTAGTCTGGATACATAAAACCAGTCAAAGCCGCAGGTGCAGAGCCCTGGAGACAGCTGCTGAGCTCATTTTGTGAACTGCTTCTAGCACTGCCTTCACAGAACGGTCTGTGGCTCCTCCGCTACCACTGTACATAACAGCAAGTACAGTGAAACACAGCACAGAGAAGCCCCACCTCACTGAGTGTGGTGTTTCTGTGGTCAGGGAAGAAATGAAAAGGCTCAGCTAGCTCAAAACAAAGGCACAGCAGTCACCGAGGAAAGATGGCCCCTTGGCCCCCCAAATGCAAGCAATTAAAGTACTTGGGCAGCAGGTCAGCAAAAGGGAATGCCTTCAAACATTGCCACAATTGAGTTATAATTTAAACTTTCTCCCTCCCTTTTACCTTCCTTGGTTCCTTACCCCGATCTTGGCATTTCAATTACAGCTCAATAGGAACATTTTTTTTTTCAATTTCAGAGCTGAATTAGCCTGGCTGTGCTTTCCATGCCCAGAGCAAAAAGACCTAGACAGGGAAGAGCCAGCACGTGCAAGGTACATGTCCTCTTTGGAGAGTCAAGTATTGAGTTTGAGCAGTCATCCCTGAATCACTTACTCTACCACAATAAGCATCCTTGAGTTTAATCAAACCATCAAAAGAAAGCTGTATATGCACTAGGATTGCTTCCCAAAAGGCACAGCAGTGACATTTTCCTAAAAAAAAAAACCAGCTTAAAATTAACGAACCCTCTCCATCAGTGACACTTCCATTACGTGGTATTTTCACACAGAACCTAAAATATTTGTGGGTACTGAGTCATATTTTTTGAGCTCAATTTACTAATAGGCTACACTGATGACTCGGTTGACAAATGATTCTTTTTGTAAAATTAAACAAAATGTATCTAAGTTAAGTACTTGCTTTACTGTACTGGTATCAAACAAAATTAATATTACTTTTACTAGTCATTTAATACAGTGGAACTAAAATCCCTGCAGCATAGTCTCAACACAAAACTTGTTTCTCTCATTATGAATGCATGTTTTGCTTTCATCCTCATCTATTATTTTTGCTGAAAAATTCTTCAGCTCCTAGAAAGGAAGCAGCAGGAGGCTATCTATTGTCACAGACTGAATACCCAATTCAACGGTCTTAAGTATATCCAAAATACAACAAAAGCACGGATGAAATATAACTTTTCATTATATTGTAACTTACAGGCAGGCACTTTGATACGACACAAAAAATTCTAGTACTCAGTCCTACCTCCTCTCCAGCTCTGACTCCTTAATCCACAAACACTCCTTACACTTAACTGACTCTGGTTTTCATTTCTTGGGGTGGGGAGTGTCAGACTCCACTTCCCTGCACAGCAACATGTAGGTTCACTTCTGAGTAGTTGCTTCCAGTTTGATTATAAGTCCAGCATTTTTGTCTTTTCCTTCAGCCTTTCTTCCATAGCTACGTATATATGATTTTTGCCGTCGCTAGCACAAGGCCAGAGGCCTGGTGGGCAAGTGGCAAGCCACATCTGGCTCTGCTTTGGTGGAAGCTGGTTCTGGCCATGGCAGCAATTGCCTAGTAGCCACGTGCCTGTGGCATCCCCAGTGCTGGCTGCCTCTGGGAGCACCTGGCGCAGGGACATGGCACCACTGTAGTCACTACAGGACAAACAGGACCTCCAGGGTAATGGGGCTCAGGGAGGGCAGCATGTGGCTCCCAAACTTTGCCAGGGGAGCAGGGAGAAGGAGACAGGCTGTGGTAAGACATTAGATAAGACAGCCAAGACTGGGGTGAAAGAAACCCCCACCATGAAACTCCTCCAGCAAAAACCTCAGGCTGCTGAAAACTCATTTTAATTGTCACCCCTTTCCTCTTCAGAACATTGGAAGAATGTACATTAGCGGCACAGTGAAGGGGCAGCTACTTGGAAGTTTCTCATGTACACAAATTTAAAAAGATATTTTAAATTATGCTTTTCTTATTCAGTTAATTTGGACTTTTAGACAAAATATTTGTTTGGCTAATACAAAGTTCCTGTTTCTACATATATGGTGTGTTTCCTTTTGGTGATAACAAGATTTTGATTCTTTCATTCATCATTCTGTGCTGAAACAGCTTTTACCTATCTTTAATCTAATCTGTCTACCTGCTTCCTTTGGCTCCCATCCACCTCTCCTAGTTCCTCTTGTAATCTCGAGTTACCTTTTATCTTAAGCTTTGGGACACTGTTGGCTTCCTGTATTTGCTCAGCAAGTCCTACCATATCCTCTCCTACTCCTAACTTACCCTCCTTACCCTGCTACTGCATTCCTGAGTCTCTCACCATTAAACATCCATTTACATTTCTCTGCCTCCTTCTCATTTCTAGTTTTGCTCTTTTCAGTTCCTAGCTTCCCCTTTTTTTCAAAAACAGTAACAAAACACAAGGAGAACCAGATGAAGATAAGTAGGAGAGGTCTGGAAACTTGTGATTTCCATAAAAAGCAGATGCTTCTGAAAGCCAGAAAAAGGGTCAAGGGCTGCATCCAGCCTTACCACATTCATCGAGGGGATGCAAAGAGAAGGGGGGGGGTGTGTCTCCTGCCCCTTTAGAGAGGTCATAGCTATGCGTGGAGGTTCAAGAGCTTAGGAAAAACAAAGACTGACTTGTTTGCTCAGGTGAGAAAAATAAAGGACTTAGGTACAAGGAATTAATCAATTCTGTCTCATAAATTTTTTAAAGATTAAAATTACCTATCCATCTTTAAAACCAGTTTTTCTCACAGTATCTGCTCTTTCTATTAATTAATCAATTAACTGTAATTAATCTATGTCCCTTCCTCCCACCTAAGCCAGATGCTACCGCTGACCCCATGCTGCAGTCCCAAGCCTGTGACATCCAAAGGGGCTAGGTTTCAGAGAGTGGCATTTTTCTTTTTTTCAACTTTAAAGAAAAAAAAATATTGCAGAGAAAGAAAATATGTATGTATACATATATATCAGGAGAAAAATTTGTTCAGTGAAAAAGATGTAGAATCAAGGATTTGGAACCTTCAAAGCAATTCTGCTCAGCCTTCAAGAACAGAGAAAGCTGTCATTACTTGAAGACTGAAACTGATTTTTACTGGCCATTGCAGTAAAAGACCAGGATGCAGCCTTGCAGATCTGCACCCAGACTTCCTCTACTTTCCGTTTGGAAGAGGTTTGCAGAGCTATAACAGCTCTACATAACTGTCCCTTTCTTTCCAGTTCCTTTAGGACCCACCAAGGGGCTTGAGATTCAGTGCCTGTTGGTGCACATCAGGTATTAGTGCATCCATCCTCAGGAGGAAAAAAACCAAACTAGACACAGCACTTAGCAGCTAATGCAGTTGAGAGCACACTTTCAGATAAGGTTGTTCTGCAGTTGGAAACTCTTCTTTGAAAGGTAACCCTGAGAGACAGGAGAAAATGTGGAAGTTTTTGAAAATGTGAGTCTAGAAGTCATGACAAATAAGACTAGGACACATGGACTGTAGGCCCTCGTCACAGGTCCCACAAGACCGTTGGACATTTGACATATTTAGTACTTTGTCAGAGGATTTTAACAATACTGTAAGGTCTAGAACTGCCTTAGAAACTTCTCAGGTTGTTTCCTAAACCCGTGGGAATGGCCATGCCCCTGCTATCTTCCCTGTAACAGGTATGTCAGCCAAACTGAATACATCATGGAATTATCATCACTTCCCTCCATATGCCCTCCTTTTACACAGCACCTACCTCTTTGATGATGTCAGTCCTCTGACATGCCAGACTATTTTGCTGTTATTTGTTACAAGACAATAAGAAATAATAACTTTTAGAGTTTTAAAGTACTTTTTTTTTAAACAGAAGCAATGGTCTCAGCATTATTTAATTAATTTTGTTTGGTTGTATGATCAACACATACTCTGGAATATATCTAGATTTACTGACATGGTAATTGTTTTCATTCATGTCATGATAAAATGGCTTCAATAAAAATAATTAGGTAACTGCAGTACTTACATGCACAACATTAACATTTACATATACACATACAGATGTCATGTTCTCTACAGTGAAGCAAGAAACCCTGGCATCTCATAACATGACATCAAGGGGCAGCCAAAGCTCAGAACAAAACAAATGGAGAGAAGCAGGTTTAAAGCACTGAAGCTGCCTACCTAAGGACAATGTTAGTGATGATAATGATTTATATTGTACTGCAGGGACATGTATAATTCTATGCTGACAAAAATGAGAGAAGAAAAATTATAGTTGGCTCAGTTTTAATCTTTCAGACTTAGCTCTTTTCTTCAACCAGTTTAGGAAAACCAAATCCTAATATACAGGAGAGAAATTCTGAGGCAAGCTGCAGAAAGGTGTATAGTAACTTTGGGATCGAAGCAGGGAGCCGCCTTGGGACAAACCCCATTCTGTGTCAGTAGTGTACAGGTACACATACGAAGGCAGGAACAAAGAGGTATCACCCACACAGGTTCAGAGGCCCGGCTATGGTTTCCACTGCCTCAGCTCTGAAAAATGGGAAAGCAGCTGTGGGGTGTTCACCACCTGGCTGGTGACAGCAGCGGGATTCCAGTGCCCGCTCCACAGAACGTGAAAGAAGCAGAGAGGTGTCTTGGGTTAGTTTCTTCTTGGACTATTCTTAATTAGTTTTGTTATGCTTATGCTGCTATTTCAGTTGGATGAAAAAGCAACCAGAAGAGGTCCTTATAGTAGTGTCACCTGACACTGTGGGGACAGACAGGTACTTTGGGGATCCTAGGCAGAATGATGATGGTATCAGGGTCAGGAGCAGTCGCAAATAGATGCGAGTCCTCCTTGAAGTTGGCAAAATTTAGCTTGTGCTAAAATGCTATGTATGCAAATTCTCTGTAAATGATGACAACATAAGGGGAATTTTTTTTGTAATCCAAAAATATGATGACTCTAAAGCTTGTTCTAGCACAATCCTTAAGCACTCTTCAGAAGTACTGCCTTGGTAATTCCTGCATAAAGCTCCATCAAACAAACTACCATACTTTGATATAACCTGTCACAACCTTGCTGGACATATTCACATGGTTATTTTCCCCTGGAGAAAAAGAATTTTGGTTACATGAACGGTAACCATAGAAATATCAGATCATCCAAGGTTTCAGAAGCCAGACTTTTTTATCAGATTCCACTTTCCTAAAGCATGTTTAATATAATGGATTTAATAAATATCAAGTACATTAAATTGTCTAAGCATTTAGTTATAGTAATTTGCCACAAACCTAGTACTAAACCTGGGCTGTCCCAGGCAAGCTCTCAACAACTGCAGGATATAGCTAAGGCCAAAGGATCTTCCTTGGTATCTGCTTCTTTCTTGAATGCTCTAATAGTGTGTCGGTTGCTGCACTCAGATTTAAAGCAGTTACACAGAGGGAGGAGGAAAGGCTTCCAGGGTGAGGCAAAGAGGGAGAAATGCACAGAGGGGAGAGGCTCTGGTCTGAGCAGAAAGCAGACCTCAACCATACTGCTGCCCTTAGGCTAGTGTACAAGCAGGAAGAAACAACTTACAGTACATGAACACAAAGGGCAGATTTGATTTTAGGACTTTAATTTGTCTATACACCAGCACTGAGACTTCCCAATTTCCACAACTATCATGCTCTAATTAAATAACCTTATTTCTAACAAAATGTGTGTTTAGGGAACAGAAAACTCTTCTGCCTTTTGGTATGTTTATTTTGAAGTGAGGTGAGAGTAGTTCCACCAGGAGGCTCTGATTCAATCATAGACTGAGCAGTGTTTTAATATGGTATTTTAAATAGGGTTTTGTTTTATTTTTCTTAGAAAAAGACAAATGTTTTGGAAAGAAAACAGAGAATGTGAGTTTTGTAAAGTATAGGTAGAAAAATACAACGTACAATTTCTATTTTTATAACCCTCTAAGTACAGATAGAAAAAAAATCAAATTCAATTTGGTAAGAGAATTGACCTCATACTAAAACTGGTCTAAAGATTTTGGAAAGATAAATAAAAGAAGCATAAAATTAGTGATGCATTTGCTACTGTATCTGCCAATCAATATCACACTGATATATAACAATTTGTTATTACTTCCTGAAATTCTTCCATTCTTCTAAGCAAGTCACCAAATAAAATGAGGACAGTCAAATACACAGCTGGTGATTTTTTATCTGTCAGGAAAGACCTCCACAGGACACCTGAAAACGTTCATTATCTGCTGAAACAAAATGTGAACAACTTGGGGAATTCCACCACAATTTTTAAAGAGTGAATCCTCAGCTACGTCAATTCTCAACCAGCAGCAACAGTGATAATCTTCTCTGAATAAACTTATACGTTTCTCCTTCGGGGTATAGTTTCCTATTATACTTAATTCAATCTAACAGCAGGCAGAGGCTGGAGGGGGTGGACCTGCTTTCTCCATGCTTTTCTGCCTCTTCCCTTGTGTTAAATTTAGCCCTTGTACAACTCTCTAGTGACTCCCATCAGCTTGCTGATCTGAGGGAAAACTCACAGGCTTTCATGAGTTAGCTTTCCCTCCAAGCAGGGAAGATTTACCGTGACAAGTCAAACTCAGAAGAGTAGCAAGAAGGAGCACATAAAAAGTGATGTGAGCACGAGAGGGCTATTTCTCCTTCCAGTGGCAGTTGTTAGACCAAACTAAGCATAATACGAACTCATGTCCTAAGGCTGCATCTGTGTTGTTCTTTCAGTCTGAAGTGGTAGTACGATTTTCAAGTGAATCCATGAAGTAATGGCACTACTGAATGTTGGCTGTTTGCAAAAAAGATACTGTGCATGCAAACTAGATTATTTTAGGAGGAAACTTAGTTGAAAACATTGTTCCAGAGGTACACCAAATACTTGCCATCCAAAAGGCTCTTGAAAGGTTTAGGGGCTCAGAGCTACCCTACAGTGCTTCTCACAGTACACTACAATGTATGAGCTGACCAGGTGTTGCATTCTCTTCATGAAGATGAAAGCCCTGGTCTTTAAATACCCTAAACAACCCCCAGACTTCAGGATTAGCAAAATAGACATGTCTCTACTATAGAGATCCTGAGTTCATTTTCTTGTGGGAGCAAAGCACTGGGCTTTCCACTCATTTGGATACCCCCACCCTCAGACCCAAGACCACCACATGGGAAAGGTCTCAAGGAGAGTGAACTTTCCATCATTGCTGAACACCACAGAAGACCCCTGTGAAGAAACATTCAAGGACATATCTATGGTCTGCTCTGTGCCCCACATTGCACTGTGCCAAGGCTCCTTACTTCTGCCAAGGAATTGTGCAGAGCAGGGTGGTGGTAACAGAGTCTACCAAGGATTCTCAAAACAGTGAAGTAATCAGTCAGGCCCAGGATTAATCTAGGGGCTTCAGTCATGAACATCAGGGACTGGGGACAGCACTGAAGACAAGCTATAGTGCATGTCCAAGACATCCATCCAGGAGACAACATACCCATAACATGTCCAAGGTCCACTCTAGTGACATGGCCATACAGAGGACTAGATACAAGTCTACCTACAACAAACATTCAATGTCCATCCACGAGACAGGACCAGAAACAAATACATCTATGTAATGCCTCTGTGCCTTCAGGACACTGGCATTTGGTCTCAGTGTCATACATTTTCTAGATGAAGATTAGTCCACAGGATAGACAGAGAAAATTTTCTAGAAACTTGGGTATTACTAGTGCACCATTCTGAAAGTTTATCTTGCAGGTGGGGGAAAGGATGCCCACACTCTTCATTTATTACCATTGGCCTCTGAATCCTTCACCAATACTGTGTTGACAGCAGACAAAGAACGCTATCATAGGTAACTAACATTGCTCTGGATAGGGTAATGAAATGGAAATGACTTTAAAGATACCAGTGTATAGCAATGTAATGTTAACACATTCATTTCAAGCACAATCTGCCTATACATTTATAGAGTAACATAAGCAAACTGAAAGCAAGTTCTGTGTCACTGTCACTCTCATAGCCAGTCTGAAAATGCAATCATCTTGTACAAAGCTCAGGGAGAACAAATACATTGTTACATGACTGCAACACTTGGTAAAAATTGACACAGCTATCTATCAGGGAAGCAGTATACATTTCCTCCAGGTAAAGCACATTCAGAAAAGCTTTTCAGGTCAAATTATTTCATATAACACTTAAATAGTTACCATTAAAAAATTCCTGGCCTCTTCATTTGATATAGTTCCTCTCCTTTAGTGTATTCGTTTAAAATGTCTATCAAATCCTCCTATTTACAATCAGTAGCTTCCACTGAAAAGTGATCTTTCCTTATCACCATTTACATTTTATTAGACAGTTATCCTACATACAAGGGAGCAATGATTGGTGCCTTACTACAGTACAGTAACCGTCACTGATATTCTTTATCAATGTATAAGAATGAGCAACACTTAAAAGTTCCAAGTGCAAAACACAGATTAAAACAATGAAAAATTCCCAAGTGAAATAAGAACCAAAAAGAACAGCTGGTGTTCTTAGGAGAATTTGAAGTTAAAAGAGATTTCAGTAATTTCAGGATAATAAAGATCAGTTCAACGCTTACGAACAGTTGCAGAGGCCCCGAAAACTACAGAAGTAAGGGGTATATCAGAAAATACTCCTGGGTCTACAGGTTCTGATATACCCCTTACTTCTGTAGCAACTGTTGAGACTGACTACAAACGGACTACCAGTTACAATGACATGTGAGCCTGCACTATGACATCACACCCCTTAGTTTCCACATGAAAGAAACATGGCTATATGAACAGTGACGGAGCTACAACCAGACAGACAGAACTCCATGTCTGGGCAACTGATGGACAAGTGCAACAAGACATAATGACCCTGCAGGGTAAATACAGCCAGTCACTACAGAAACCTTTCAGTGACTGCTCTATTTCCCAAATAAAAAAAAAGTATTGTACCAGCATGGAGCCTGCAGTTAGTCCCAGCGTGTTCAGACTCTGAGAGGTAGAAGCTCAATTTTCTCTCTCTAAATTGCCACATGACCTAGGATTTCAATAACAGAGTATTCTGAAAGTCTATTGTCAAAATACTTGTAATTAAAAACAATGAGTTCCACACAGAAGATATTTTATTATAGTCCCTTAAATAAAAAATTAAAAAAGCATTTATTATTTGTTATTTATTAGAAAACAGCCTAAATGTAATACTCTGTAAGTGAAGTAACTCTTAGTATCTAAAATACCCTAACTTTGAATGTACTGCACTATCTGTAATAATTGAGAATTAGTTGTAACACTTGAGCTATTAGACTTTTTTAGTCATTACATGATCAAAATCTCAGAAAAAAACCTGGAAATCGCTGCAGGACTCACAATACCCTTCCAAAGAAACACCTGATATTATTTCTTATTAATTAAAGACATGATTTTGATTCTAGGAAACAGATAAAAAGAAGGCAGCTATTTATGTAAACTATATGTCCTGTAGTATTTATTCTATGGCTTACGAACTTAGCTGGTATATGAAAAAATTCATATGCTGCAACATTGAAACAGATTTAATTTAAGCAGTAAGGCTTTTCTTTTAGTAGTACTTTGAAATCCCTATGGTTGTTATAACTTCTAATCAGGTAGTGAGTTTGTTTTAATCTTGATTTTCCACGGATTTCTTTTTTAAACATCAGCACTATTTAAAAAACCCGATGCAGCTGAAACTGGTATTTGAAGGCATTTTGAATTGAGTTCAAAAAGTAAGTTATGCCATTTTATATGCTATATTACCCATAAAAGCCTGTTTGTCCTCACATATCTGAATATTTTTTTTTCTTGACGTTAATAGTTTTGCCCCCTGATGCTACCAAAAGGCCATCAAAAGGACAGTGGAAGAGATAAGAAAAGTCACATTGACTGTGTATAGCGTCCCATCAAATAAGTATGGAAACTTTATGACACATTCATTGCTTCTTCCCTCTCTCCCCATTTCTTCCATTGCAAGCTTTCTGCTCAAAGAGAATAGGCCAAGCAGTTGATGGTGAATCTTTCCCATCGGGCTTCATGCTATCATATTGCATACCCATTGACCTAAAAGATCCTAGTTTTAGAAAGTGTCCAACTTAAAAATAAAGGAGGTATCATAGTGTGACAATCTTGGCAGAGCACTGATGCCACATAAGAGAATGGATGCCTTGGCAGAACTGAATGCTTCATTCAGCCCCTGAAATCTTCCTTTCCTCCATGCAAAGAAAGCTTTGCTTTTTTTTTTCCTTTTTCTTAACTCCCCCTGCATGTGGGGCCATCTAACGAAAACTGAAAGCCAGAAATCAGCTTGTTTCCATGGGGAACAGCATCTAAGCCCCATCCTGAAGAATCATGACAGTTCAACAGAGACGTAAAACTTTAATGTTTATCCTCTGTACAAATTGTGTTATGAAAAGCAATTACGATTTCACCTTTCTGATATAAAAATGGTCCAATAGAAAAATGACCTTGGATTTCTGCCTTGAGTTCAAAATCTTATTCCTACAGATTTTCAAGGGGCTGAAGTTCCACAAAAGAGAACTTGTAATCTAATACAGATCGTTTAAATTTAACTGTGATTGTATTGGCCTTTTCAAATCCTCTGTATTCTTTCGCTATTCCATCTTATGAGAAGGACCAATGTCAAAAGAGTGATGTAAAGTGGGGCTTTTTTGAGATTAACCTCTAACCATGGCATAGTAAGTCAAAGTAGATATTGCCAAGCTTCTGAAAATCAATGCAGGAGCAAATCTACAGAATGTGCTTTCAACCACACATTTAATATCTTTATTTTTACATCCATAGTTCTTTTCCATAATGATGATGCAACAGCTCCACTAGCAATTTTAATAGGCAAAATCAAAGGTTATTTTCCAAGTTCTTTAGCCAAGCAATACCTTTGAAATTAATGAGAGGTCACTGAATTAAAGACCAGTGGCAGGATTTGTATCTTCCATTAACAGACCTCCTGCCTGCTTACAAGTCACATTGCAGAGTATTCCTCTTCGAGATTTGGCTGCAGTAAAATTACACATCAGTCACAATGGATTTAATGATTTAATTTTTTGAATAGATTACTTGCAAACTTTGGCAACAGTGGTGCAATACCTTCAAACTGAGCAATTCAAAGGAGCCTAAGGGAGGAAGGCAAACACATTTCATTGAAATCAATAAAATGTCAGCTGCAATAAGTGCATGTGTTTTCATATAATATTCTATTTATAGCTATTATCAAGAAATACAGCAGGTAATATTTCTGACAGACCTTTATGGAAGTACTTTATTCACTCAGACTGCAAGCATCTATGAAAGCATTATCATCTTTTCCAAACTTTACTACAACTACTCTTGCAGTCCCACGTTCTGCACTAGGAACCATTATTGAATGGAATATATTAGCAGAACACATAGGAGATTATGTAAATATTTTTCATCGTCATGAAGTGGTGATAAAGTTTAAGGACATAAAGAGTTTGATTATCCCTGCAAAAGCAAAGAATGATATTTCTCCAAAAGCTAAAAGAGAAAGTCAGAAGGGGATTCTGATTTAACTGAAGACAGTAGGTTGGAAAGTCCTGTATCTCTTCCTAGGTCAGAAGAGAACCAGCGTTGATCAACAGAGAAAACTTACCTCTGTCCTTTTAGGCACATCTTATTTTTCAGACAGGGTTAACTGGTAAGGAATTACAGTTGTTAAGACTTCAGGGCCCTTGGGTCTTGAAGTTTATAAATATGACATCACTCCAGCAAAATATATTATTTAAATAATCATTGTCATTACAGGGTGGCAAAACCATTGAATCACATGGAATAGATCACTTCTCATCGGAAGACCTACACCTTTCTAGGATGGATAGAAAAGGAGTGAGAGAAAGAACAGCTATAAATATGACAAGAAGCTAAAACAAAAATGAAATGTTAAAAAAAAATATGAAGTAGTCGAAAACATGAGATTGCAAGAAGGCCAGAAAATGATACATCAAGTCACATTTTATACCCCCAAAAAACTGCATAGCAGATTAGTTGTAATTTCTCCTTGTTTACACCATCAGCTGTGTTGAATAAGAAACAAAATGGCAGCTGAAATCTGAAGTACACATTTGTTTGCTGGGGTTTTGTAATGCAAGGATATGCCAACAGGACCAGCTCATGCAGCACTGGTGCAGGAAGGTCCTGCTCGACCACAGGTCATTTCAATTACATCTGTCTTGGTGTAACGCATCCTATCCAACTACTAATCTTCTCTGTGTTGGACTTCACCCTACATCACACACTAAACAGGAAATGCTTCTCCTAGTTTCTTTGACGAAAGTTACTTCCTGTTACACTTCACAATCTAAATTCAAGCCACTTGAACTCTGAACAGCAAAACAGTAACAATAGTAAAACAATTTATTTCTGTGTACAATTTTTGAATAGAAAACCAAACTAAACCTTTAAAATCCTATCTTAATAATTGGATGAGATTAAGACTATTTAGCATTATTACCGCTTAGCATCACTTAATATAGCTTTAAATTATAAAAGGATAAAGTGGGGAAAAAAAAATAGTAGATCCAAAAGTTCATACCCTGGGCTGGTTACACCCTTAATTAATGATGTGCTATTTTTAAAATACTCATGTCAATGTAGTACTTTTTTTCACTAAGGACAGCATTAATGCAGGAAGCTGCACATTAACCATAATATCTTTCTAAATGACTAGCCACAATTATATCTCTTTGCTCTGTATACCCTGCGTTATTTTAAACAAAATAAAAGTCATCCATAAACTACATTTTCAGCAAATGTTTTAAATAACAAAAACCTTACAAGGGTTATATTATTCTTGGTAACAGGGCTTTCTTTAACTTTTATTCATCAAGGAATAAACATCATGCTTATTTAAACATCGCTGATGTCAGGAGGTTCATGTCACAGATTCTTTTAATAACATGAACAGGGCCTTTTATTGAAACTACATCAATATCCCCTGTTGTTGGGGTCTTTTTTTTTTAAAATTAATATAATCTGTCATCTAAATTCATAGCAAATGAATAAAGTAACATATTATCAGTGCCTCACTGAAGAAACCGAGATTAATCTTGAAACAGTTATGTTCCTGCACCACTAAAATAAATACATTTAGAGGCATCAAAGATCTATTTGTTAATTTATTTTTTTTTCTCTGCAATAGGATCAGTAAAGATAAAAACTAAGTGATTTAAGGGGAAACCTATGCAAAAATTAAAGCACACAGCATTAAATAGATTTTGGGTAAATTCTTCATTTCATAAGTGCTAGGTCTAAGATTTTATTAGATTTTATTAATAAAGTTGGCTGTAGCAACATTTATATGGATGATAAATCAGTTCAGAATCAGAACAAAATTGAATTGTAGTACAATTAGATTATTATAGTGGTAAAGAGAGTAACATATAACCTTTTGCTATTTCTGTAACTTCTGATTAGAGCTGAAAATAAAGACTGAAGGAAGGTAAAGGCTTGAAAAGCCTTTAACTTCAAATGTAGATGCTATTGACTTCTTAATAACAGCACTAACTGAAAACACTGGAGGGAGGGAAGTCGAAAGGAAAGGAGAGGACAAGAGGTGGGTGAGAGAAGAATACCCAGTATTAAAAGTACTGCTCCTTTGAAATCTAAATTCAATATTTTTTTTTTAAATAAGAAAAAAAAAATTCTGGGAAATGTAAATGCTGCTATAGGCCTTGCTTCAGACCAAGATCTATAATTTACTGAATGGGCTACACCTCTCTTTTCAGGAGCAGATTTATAAATACCATTACGTGTGGATAAGATCATTGCTTCAACAGGACTAACATGGACTGGACAGAGCAAATCAGAAAGCTGTTTACAAATGCTTTTCATATATGAAGTCATTTTTGTCCTAATATTTACCTCTCTCTGGGAAGGAAAATGCAGTATATTGTGATGTCATAAATTTAGCAGACTAGGATAGAAAGTGCAAGTGATGACTACTTTGAATTATTAATAGAGCCTTCTGTTCTCATCAGCAACTTGCAATGATTACTTCCTCTGCATTTATCAATTTATATACACCACATTTCATTGAAAAATTATTTGGCTATGAACATCAAAAGATCTGCCAGAGCTTTCTGTTAATCAGCTAAAGGGGAAAACTGGATAGCTGTACTACAAAGCACTGATTATAATTGGATCAGTCATATGAATGTAATAAATACAATTCTCATAATGTTCTATATATACTGGTCTAGAGCTTTGACTAAAAGTAACTCAATACAGACTAATGTTTCCAGCTCATTGTTGTTGAAATGCTGTTATTGTATTAGGATGAAGTAGTTGAAATGGGTTTAGATTAAAATACTACTTAGAAACTGGGTTTTAGAATATGCAAATTTCATCATGAGTAATATAAAATTAAAAGGATGTAATTAGTTGCTTTATCCTATCCCAGCTATATATGCTTCAGCTTATGGAAGGGAAGGTATTCCAACACAGGCAACTACTTGCCTTTTGAAGGCAAGATCACCTGTACACCAGGAGTGAAACCCCACATGCAAAACTAACTTATTGTGAAGATAAATCTGTGTGTATTATTCAGTAAACCCCTAAATCTGAGCCAAAACTTACACCGGAAGACTGGGGAAAAAAGGTATTAATGAAATGGGGAAAATAAGAAAACTGCAACTTTGGTGTGACTGTTGCAGCTGCATTCTCTAAATGAAGCTCAACACTGTGAAAGGAAGACTGCAACCTTCAGATGGCCTAAATGAGGGGGAAACTGTCATCTGTTATCCTTCCCTCACAGCCTTACAGCTTCCTTGCTTTCAGCCAGCAAAGGTGTCTTGCCAAGACAGCTGTCTTTGACTCCTTTCTTGCAGGGCCTGACCTAAAACAGGGTTGCTTCTACCAGGTTTCAATTGGACACCTCATCGGAAAAATTACTACCACTGTGAGATCAGTCATTCTCCATCCCAGGGGTCTCCAAAGTGGGGTGCACAAATGTCATGCATTGCACAAGACAAGTCACTGGATTGCAGGAAGAAAGTATTTCTGTACAATTAATACATAAATGAAAATAAAAGTAGTGTTTCTTTCATATTCATCCTATCCTTTTTTAATTTCTGGTTTTATGTCCTATAAGGTTCATAATAGTACAGTAGTACGTGTATATAATCTATGAATAAATAAATATCCAAATATATTTCAGTTGTGTGCTCAAAAATGTTTTACCAATAGAGGTTCGTGGTCAAAATAGTTTGGAGAGCATTGCTCTGAACCATCAGGGAGGCTGGTGCAGAAACACTGGCCAGAATCCACAGAACCTGCTACCAAGATAGTACTCGTGAAACTGATGTCTGACTGGGGGGGGGTGGAGGACTCGGTTCAGCTAGATTAAGGTTTATTTTCACCAGAAGCTGGGAAGGACAGCAATCAGTATAGACAACTGAGCCAGCCAATGGGATATTCAATACCATACTGACACCATGCCCGGTATGTAAGTGGGGCTGGGGTGGTGCTGGTAGCTGTCTGGGAGAATCACACATAATTTGGTTTTTTTATCAAGACAGATCATGGCAAGACACAGGATCCACTTTCAATTTGACAGCAGAAATTACTGCTGCTGAGAGGAATGTATTTTTGAAAGCTATGACTAATGAGAAGTCTGTAACTTCCACCAAACCATTTTTATTTAAAATCTCCAGTTTCTTAAAAGATTGCTCTGGAAGACAACTATGCTTTTATTAAAACCAAGAACGCATACAAAGCCAGCTTAATGCCAAAGGAACTTAGTCTAAGGATTCATAAAGTAGCCTGGATGAGGTTCTGGCAGGCAGCATTAATACCTGTCCCCAATACCTGCACTTGGTGAAAGCTGATCAGATTGCCAAAGCGAGGAATTGCTGAGAGACGGAGCTAAATGCTTGATTGTTTTTTTTTTTTTTTTCAAATTGCAGTGTTTAATGATTTACATGGAATATAAACCTAGTCAATGGTGATAAATGAAGATATTAAAGAGATGATGCTCAAGATGGAAGTCAAGATCACCTACACAAGCTCAGATGGTGAGAAGTAGTAGGTAGGGGTGGAGAAGGAAGAGAAAATGTTATACCTGACTGCAATATTTCTTTCAAACTCAGAACAAAATTGAATCTATTTCTTCAAGAACAGCAACAAGATGGGCTTTGTCTTCATCTGTGGAATAAAAAAAGATCAGTTTGTCTGGAGTTCTGGGAAGCCTTCAGCTGGCTTCATTTTGACTTACTCCTTGTACAAATGCATTGTTACACAACTTCTGTTTCATGACTATTTCATTTCTAAACTGCTCTAGGGGTAAAACATGTCTGTGTGGAGGGACGCTGTTGTCTACAGGACCACCAGTGAAGTTTCATAACTCACACAATGTGTATCAATAAAAGAACAAGCTATCTGCTTATAATAGCTGAAGGCAAACCAGTGGAATAGTATTGACTTATGCTGCCTAATTCTGTTGTTGTAAAGATTTGTTTAGAATCACAGAATCTTAGAATCCCTGACAGGTATTCTCTGCTTCTCATTTCTTCATATAGCCTTCCAGATATGCAGAGATCCTAATAGCCAGTTCAGGAACTGACATACGGATGTGATGACTGCTCAGGGCAGCAAATGAAGCCAGTAATGTCTCTTCAGTGATTAGTCCCATATTTTGCAGATTGAATATCCAGAATCAATGGGTATTTTCAGCTTTCATCTTTGGTCCTCCATCTGTAAGCAGGGAACCGTACGGTTCCTGGACTCCTCTGCCTGATCCTTCCGTCCCACTCTTCTCTAGACTGCACCTCTTTCATTTTCCTCAACTTGTTCCATCCCTTTCAATTTCTCAGACCCTCTGATTCTGGTGTGTAACCATTAAAAATGTATCTTCATTTTATAGACTGAATCTGTGTTCTTCCAGATGCCGCAGCCATGCTTTGAACAAAGGTTTCTTCTCCTTGACTTTACCCCCCAGACACACATATGTAACTGTAATGCTAAATGCACCTAGAGTTCCGCTTCTTGACCTCGTGCCATTGGACTCAGAAGGACTCCTCCTTTCCCCCTGACAGCATGTCAGGAAGGATGGAGTAATGCTGAAGAGACTTCCCTCACCGCTCCGATCTTCTGCCCCGCTGTACATCATACTAGGTAGATGGCAACAAGCATTGTAGGAAAACAGGGATTTATCTCTGTAACTCTGTGCAAAGGCACATTTAATCCCTCTGTTAATAGCAAGGTCTTTTGGTGCAAATCTATTACAACAACAAATATGATAATTAGTTGAAATTCTCTTCAAAGCTTCACTGTCTGCATCTTGAGAAGGAAATATTGAACCTGGAAGGTGCAACTTGGCAAAATAAGGAACAACTGAAATTTTGGTTTAATACAAACAACATCAAAAAAAGAAAAAAGGAGCTCCTGAAAGGGAGCCAGACATTGCCTGCTGATGGGAAGTAGAGAATAAATCTTGTTTTCTTCTGCTTCTGCATGCACGGCCTTGCTTTACTTTTCATTAAACTGCCTTTGTCTTCACCTATTAGATTCATCTTACTTTCTTCCCCCTAGTCCAGCTGAAGGGGTGGGTGATAGACCAGCTTGGTGGGCACCTGGCATCCAGCCAAGGTTAAATCACCACAGGACAAAAAGAATGTTGTAAAATTATTAAAGCAGAGTCTAGCAAGGTATCGTAAAAAGGAGAGCTGGAAGGGGTATAGAGAAATAGTCTTGCCACTCATATCCCATTCTTGATAGATATTGCATGTCCTTCAAATTATCGTTTTTATGATGTCCTCAGGCAATCTATTACAGTGTTTATCCATCCTTAATAGTAAAATGTATTGCTCTAATTTTTCAACGAATGGCTTGTCAAAAGCAGTTTGAACACAGAACCTCACTCTGTAAGACACAACCAAGTTTTACATTAACAACGATATATTTCTGAAGGTCAGTATTTCCGTGTTCCTTTCAAATTAGTACAATAATCAAGTGTCAGGCTTGCAATAACACATTTAAAATGTGAACGCAATAACTGGAAAGCGTTTTCAGATATCATGCCGGAAGTGCACCATGGTAGAGAGTATACTATTAAGTACAGTCTTCATTGGCTTACATATCAGTACATGCTTGTATGTAAAGTATCTGCTCTTTTTTCTGTGATTTGTCATTCTAATTTTATGTGGATTTATTTTTTTCTTTTTCTTCCTATTACTGAAACAGAATAAATGATGAAAGACTTAAGCTAACTAAGAGAGAATGTAAGTGACACATGGCAGCCCCAGATAAGGTTTTTCAGACTCTAAGTTCCTTTCTTAGGATCTTACAGGATCCTTTTTTAGGCCACTAGAGAGAAAATATATCTATATCCTTATTGTTATAGTTTCTCTGCAGAAACTTTGGTGAGATTAAAATAAAATCCGATACCTTCATTTCATAAACATGCCAGTGTTATGAGTTGGCAATGCTGAATATTACTGCGTTACTGCTCTCATGGAGGTGATATCTCAGGAGGGTACTTGGCAAGCAGAAGAAGAGGGAGAGCATCTGTGGAGGGGGTGTTTTAAAAGTCTTGTTGGAGGTGATGCCTTCAGAGACATATCTGTCTGTGAACGATATGACCCATAATACTATTGTAAAAGATATGGATGTACTGTAAAAAAGAAAATGACACCAAACCTGTTTGCTTGGACATTTGTTGGAGATTTTCCTTTCTGTAACAGAAGCTTATCTGCCGCAAAACTGTGAAACCCATTAGTTCCTTGTAGAGGAACAACAGGCCTAACCTGTTTTCTTGATGTGCCCCATTGTGGAAAAGCAGCACAAAGGCCCCCCAGATGTTATATTAATGGAAACACAAAAAAGTTGCCCAACCTTTTACTTTATCTCATTTCTTGCTTTTGTACTAACCTCCTCTCTCAGTACTTTTTTTAACCATTTCCCTAAATACTGGACCTTAATTTGGTGAGTACAGATGAGCTCAAACTTAATCTTGCATCAGGTTGCTCTGAATGATCAGATCACAATTCTGTACTTACTTCAAAGTAACAGTACATCTTTGAAGTGAACCTCCTGCTCTTTTCCAATTCCCAGTCTTTAGTTTGCATCATGAAGTGGGCTCATGGCACATCAACTGAATTTTTTCAGAAACTTACCTGGAAGTGGCTCTTCAGGAGCCTAGCTTATTTAAACAACTAATGCCAGGCCAATCCATGGGACCAAACTAAAGTCTGTTATAAATCCCCTCAAAACGCTTATGATATGGACGCTGTGCTCTCAGAACCTTGTGTTTTGTTCTGCTGATACAGACACCGCTGTAAGCTGATTAAGTTTGAATACAGACACAAAAAAAAAAAAAGAAAAAAAGCTCCTTTCTCTGATTTCTCATTTGACTCAGTCTACTTCTGATTCTTCACATTTACCAGCCCTGCTTCCATGTATTCTGCATGATAATTCTGAGAGAGGGAAATTATATATGCTGTACATATATCTCTTCTGCTGTCAGCAGTTCCCCTTAAATCACAGAATCACAGAATATTCACGGTTGGAAAGGACCTCCTAGATCACTGAGTCCAACCATACCCATAACAAAGAAACACCAAAGAACCCCCAAAAAACCAAAAAGACAAAAAAAAACAAAGAAAAAAACCCACAACCAAAAAACCCAAACAAATGAAAAAAACCCATGCACACAAAAAAAATCCATAAAAAAAAAAAAATCCACCTAAATACCCTGATCAAACACAACTTCAAAACCACAAAATAACCCCCTCCATGCCTGCTACTAGAGCATGTCTTGAAGCACCAGGTCTACCCATTTCTTAAATACCTCCAGGGATGGTGACTCAACCCCCTCCCAGGGAAGGCTGTTCCAGTGCCTCACCACTCTTTCTGTAAAGAATTTCTTCCTAACACCTAATCTAAACCTCCCCTGCCACAACAATACAAAGCTTTAGTATAAAATTTGATGACTGGAAGATAGCATGTTCATTATGGATTTGGGGAGGACTTGTTAACCCCCTTTTCACTAAGAAAACCCCTTTTAAGATGTACTTTACTTCAAAAGAGACGGAAAAATACTGAGGAAAAGGGTTTTTTTTTTTTGTCATATATTCACATACTAAAGAAGGAAATCACCTGTGAATAGAACCTGCCCTTAAAATGCACTGCTGTGAAACTTTTCTGAATTGTTACAGGATCCCAAACTTGTCATAACTTTGGGATAGATCTTTTTCAAAGACAACTGAAAGGCTTCTACACAACTCCCATTTCCACCCTCCCCAGAACTTTATACTAGCGTAGAAAATAGAAACTTAACATTTATTCATAAAAACCTCAGAAAAGAGCCTCACACCCTCTTCTCCAGACAATTAAAGATTTGCATCCCAATCTTGAGCTCACGTGTCTTCACAGTTGGGTCCCTACTTTGTCACTTGGTCTTAGTCAGCTAAGAATGTTTTGAGTTGACGCAAGTCTGGACAGCTGCATTTGGCCCTTAGAAATTTCATTCCATTACTCTGAGGTTAGTCTGTCTCTTCCCTCCTGTTCACTGCAGACTGTGTACAAACCCATATATCTTGCTGTCTGTCTACAAACTGAAGATTTCCTGCTTTTGATTGCAAGTCCTTTGCCTGCTACACAGTGACTCCTCTGACATCTTCCCTTCTTGATTAAGTTCAGTTGCTTTTGAAGAATAGAGCTATCTCTGCATCTTTCTAAAAGGTTCCCTCTGACCTAGTCACTTATAGCCACATAAAAACATTGTGAGATAATCGGGGAAAACAAAACCAAAACAAACAAACAAACCCACCAATGACAACCCACTCCCCAAAAAACCCAACCCAACCCAACAAAAAAAAGAAACAAACAAACAGAAAAAGCTGTCTTACCACAATTAAATACTCAGACTTTCAGAATTTGTGAGGAGTATTTTCAGAAATTCACCTTTTCCAAAACCTATCTCCTTTTATTGACATTTTTAATTTTAGTTCAGATAAACTTTCTTATTAATTCAGTTGACAAAAGTTCATTCAAGCATGACTTGGTACGCTTTACACAATCCACAATGAAGATGAGCAACAGTGTGTGACAAAACCTTAAGCTTAATAAGCTTCTGAATTACTGAGCAAATACACATTCCAGATGAATGTTTAAGCTACAGCATTTGCTGTCAGAAGTTTATTCAAAATCTTCCCTGTCCACTGGTAAAATGCCAATGTTCTTAAAGAACATCGCTTTTAAAACTCCGACTACATTTCTAAACTGTAGTGACAATTACTATCGTGCTATTGGCTTTTGTTTAAAAAAGCAAGTATAAAATTTACACTTGACATTTTCATAAGTAATGATAAAATATTGATCCTTTTTCTTTCTGCTCTGAAATAATTGTTGTGCATTTTATTATTTTTAAAAGTTAACTTTCAAAATTTGAATTTAATTAAAAAGGGTTTGTTGCTGTTTGGGTTTTTTTATTATTATTTGGTTGGTTTGTTTTAAATTTAGTAGCTTCCCTGTAGCCCTTGGAGATAACACTGTAACCAAAGGAATGTGACAAAGTTTAGTACGTTTAACTGAAAATAATGTCGAGTTAATGAAGAGCCACAATGCGGGCAAAATAGTTTTCCAATAAGGATGATGTAAAATTTTTACTTGAAAGGTACATTATTTTCTAAATGGGACTGTTGATCAAACTCTTCGCATACAAACAACCCTTCTGCTGTCATTATATAATAGAAATTTATCTTTTTCTTTTGGCTCATATTTTGCTCTAGAGTCCACACTAACTATGTATTTTTCAGCTTTGTTATTTTAATACCTATATTCACAGGGATAAGCATATCATATGTTCATTAGTTTAGAGAGTTTTTTCTGAAAGGTAAAAGGTCTACCCAGCCTGTTTCTCCAGCTTGTGCAGGGCGAGGTTGTGGCAGCCTCACCTCTGATGGGCTACTGGATTTGTCAACCTCTAGCATTAAATATCTACAAAGATTATTATATATACTACTACAATAGAAGAAGTAAATTATAAAGCTTGCATTAGATCTAACACCCACAGCTGTATAGGAGAACTTTATAACTGCAATTTTATTTGCTTGACCAACACAGTGGAAATTGTCAACCAATGTAACCATTCACTTCATCTATCTCTTCAACGTTCTTGAAGTGAAGGATCTTATGGGTTTATCAGTTAGACTTGCTGGGCATGTTTTCAGGGAATTTGCAAACATTGCATCCTCCTATGTAAAAGATGTCTCCTCGGTCATAAACTGTGAATAACATATGCATCTCCAAGAAAGAGAACTACACTGAAGAAAGCATATACAAAGCAGTTAAACTTTCCATGCAGTTTAGTAACTTGGATTATGTTTTTGCTACCTGTAAAATACAGAAATTGTAACATGTTGCTTCAGACACCCACACACAAATATCAGTCTTTTCAGGGGACTTTCAATAGCAAATAGAAAATCACTTCTAATTTCAGTGGGGGATTGAAATTCAGTCGAGAAAAGTCCTATTGCCCAATCAGTTTACATACTGTATATTCAAAGAAAAAGAGTAGGCTATGCTTGAGCTACATTCCTGAGTACAAAGAGCGAGGTTCCATCAAATAATAAGTAAACAAATATAAGCTGCTCACATGAAACACTGATAAAGTGAAACAGAAACTTAAAGTTCTAAGTATTTACTAACAAGTAGGTACCATACTTCAATGAAATCCAAAAGATATTTGTTCATGTAAAGACACAGATTCCATATATGTTACATGTATATGCATGCATTCTATTTTCTCACTTGTTTAATCCATTCTGCAACACTATTTTGTCCGGATTTTGTCTGAATTCATTCAAAAGAAAACATGAAAACATATAGCTGAGTCTTCAAAGTGCCTCAGAGATTGATTTTTTCTGCATTATGTGGTCATGGGAAATTCATAAGTTTGAAATACATTAACGTGCTTAAAATTATCGAAGAAAGAGCTCAAAGATATGCAGGCATCTAATTGCCCTCCATACAAAAAGGAGTGACAGACTGATAGATCTGGCCCACAAGGAATAAGTCAGAGGGATGGAGCAGCATAGAACATGACTTGGCTCCTTGCACAATGCGTGATGAAATTTTAATATTTGGCAGACTGTGTAATGAACTGCTCAGAGTTTGCCAACAGGGAAACACCATGGCATGGAAGACTTCCCTAAGTCTACTCCTACTTCATGGTCGAAGCATTTTATGCAGACTCATCAGAAGCCATTGATTTTCCCTTTGAAAGAACCTGTTCCTAAAGAGAAGGCTCTCAAGTCCTTTTGGTACAATTCCTAGTGAATACAGTTCTCTAACCCTCTAAAAAATGACTACAGCTCAAGCATATGATAAAGAAAATTTACTTTGGGTATTTTGATGGGGCCCAGTGTAAGATAGGTAGACACAGAAATGCTGAACACCATTAAAGCTGCGGTGTTCCCTTGCATGACCAAAATCAATTCTTCAAGGTTAGCGAATGGTCCTGTGGAAGAACTGATCATTCATATCCCTTAGCTGAGCAAGACTTGTCACAATGAGAGCTTTGGATAGAGCAGTCAGCTCCAGCTAATTCAATTTCTTCCGAAGAAACTGGCTCAGCTACAGGCAAACTACAGTATGGAGATACCACTTCATATCACAGAAACTATGAAAAACAGATTCCACTGTCTACTTAGACCTGGCTCTCACCAGGTTTGATCAGTCTGAGCCTATGGAGATATACCAGTGTAAGATACAGTGGTTCCTGTTGTGAATCTAGGCTGCATAATTCTATGCAGAGTTGCGTTCTGCTGTGCAAATTCCCCTCACATTACTTTCTGGATCCCGATTTCTATGACAAGAAAAGATTATATAGAAGTTCTTAAGGACTGAAAATTGTGTTACAAGGAGCTTCACGGTACAGCTGGATATACAACTCCTTATGGGCCAAGTGTCAAATATGCAAGATGAGTGCAGAAAACAAAATAGAAGCCAGAAATAACAGCCCTTTAACATGTTCCTAAAAACCTGGTTTCAAGGGCAAAATCTTAAGACATATAGGAAGACTCCATGAAACTACTATCCCAAGGAGGTGAAACTAAGATCAATTTTCCTGATATCTCCACAACGAAGGGCAACTACAAGTACTTGTTATATATACCTACAGTTGTTCTAAGACTGTAGAACAAAATATGGCAGAAAACTCCACTGGTTTAGCCTGAATAAAATTGCAAATATGGATAGCTGTTCCACGTACTATTTTTAGATATTTGGGTAGTAACAGACATATGTAACAAATTTTAAAATGAAAAAAATCCTTTTAGATATTTTGAGCAAATGATTTTAAAGTGGCAAAAAAAAAAGTACCTTCGCAATATTAAAATATGCTGATTACAATTAAGCCAGTCTGATTATTCCTTAATAAGAAAAAGCATCTGAATAACAAACCTAGGTGTCATCAGACAATGGTGACATCACTGAAGGATGTATATTCACTTCTACTGGAGATTTACAGATTTTCACTTTGAATAATGATAGCATTTCAATAAATGCAATTGATTAAAGATAGTTTTAAAAAGCTCTTTAACAATAAAAGCTTAGTAATAACAGCTAGAAGTTCTGATTTTAGTTTGTGTACTGCCAGAAAAGCATGCTTAAAACAACCAATTCATTATTCAGTATTTGAATAAAGATGACAAAATCTTCAAATTACCCCATATCAGTAAGAATCTTCTTTTTAAAGCATTTACTGTTTGCCATGATTAATCACCTTGTTTTAAAGCAGGTATTGTCCAATGATTAGCTTCACAGAGGGTCATACCTATGAAAATAAGTATTTTTAAGCAAGCTGCTTCTGCCCTCACAGACTCCAAAAGACTTTAAGAAGTTAGATACTTTTTTTCTTAATGAATATTATTTCACTACATAATATTTTATCTTTCAAGTCTTTGTTGCACAGTACTATGTCAAAGGAACATTCTCAAATCTAGATGAACATTCTCAAATCAAGGCACTGGGAAGTCGGCACAGCAGCCAGACTGATAAGTGACTTCACTTAATATCTGCATTTTCAAATCTGACAGAAAATAAAATCTCATTTAATATGTACGGGAGACAGAATGTTTCAACACAAACAATGTTATATTATTATTAATTTCCTTTTAGAATCACTTGCTGAGTCTAAGAACAGATATCTAATTGTAAGCTTTTTATATTACTTTCTGGACAACACTATTTCAAGTATTTCTTAAAATGTTGAAAGGCTAGAAATTGTTGACTTTCGTATATGAAACATTTCTGACACAAAAAAAAAAACAGATGTCAAAAATTTGCATTAAATCTCATCAGTTATTCTAGGCACTGGTTTATTCCACATAAAGGTTAGTAGTAAAAAGGATGAAAAACCTCTCAAATAACTGGACTCTCTTAAGAAACAGCAGAGTGGCCTTGCTACCACTGATGACTTAAAAGCACAACTTTACCAACAGGAAAGGAGTTCACCAAGAAAACATTTCCTTCCAAACAAATTTCTCAGTTTCCATATCACTGGCTGGAATAATCCTAAAATAATAATATTATTCAAACATAGTTTGGTATTACTCAAACATAGTTCAGAAAACTTTTTCGAAATCCAGTCATACCACTCTTAAAATTTAAAATGCTGGGGGAGTGCACTTAAGATACTACATTGGCAAATATTGCATACTCTGTGCTTAAATAATTCTAATATAGTTACTCTAATGTTAATGTAAGTCTAGGTGGTGGAGAAGAAGATTATGTATTCTATATAATATAGAATAAAGCAAGATTTTATCTTAGGGAGTTAATTCTCACTTGATTTATTTATATTTAAGACTGTACAGCTTCTGCTGAATTATTTAAGATTCTTCTGACTTTGGCCATTTTACCTTAACTGTTACATTCAGTATTTTCATTGCATCTTTGGCACTCTACTGAACAATTATTTCTTACTTATGGAAAATAATTATTTATTTGATTGAATTATAGTCTGAAATGCTTCAACTGAGGAAAAGTGTGTGCAGTAGTTAATAGATATTTTTCATGCTTTTTGTAGTGGTATCACACAAAACCTGGCACTCAGCTTGGCATATCATACTTATATATTCAGAAGACATCAGACAATACTTCCAGTGATAAAAACAGAAGACATGTCTATACAATTATTCTTAATCCTTGAAACTCAGGTACTATCATCTTTCATTTGTTAGGTTCACCTGAGAAAACAAAGAAACTGGTATCAAGAAGCTCAAAACTAAAACGTCTCTACTCACCAAACTGATCAAGAGATCAGCTTCCTTTTGTTACAGTTTCTTAAATAATCTCACCATCATCCAAACAAAGTACCAGAACAGTTTTTTAAAATTGACAAACACCAATGTTAAAATAATTTGAGTGACACATATCATTAAATTTTTATGTCAGGTCAGCAGCTCCAAATGATTATCTCTAAACCTTTTAATACTTTCAATCATGAAATTATGAAAAAACACATTCACAAAAAATCAATACATCTCTGCAATGTAAAACTAAAAAGCTCTGTCTTAAAATTACAGCTGTATTAGCAGTGGAAACAGTAGTTTTGCTGTTAATCCATTCAGACTACAGCAAATCAATGAATTCCAAATATCATTACTATTTTGTTACTGGGCAAACCAAATACTAAATTCCACAAAATTAAGTCTCTTCTTGAAATTTCTTTTTAAAAATTCTTCTAAAATCTCATGCTTTGTGGTGTATATTTTTTTTTAGAAGAAGATGATCAATTTTGTTCTCGGTGGTAATTCCTAACAGTGAGAAAATGTATTACATTACAAAGAAATTAGCAATTTGTACATTACCTAATGCTGCTCATGCTTCCAGTTTCTGATCCAAGCTTACATCTCTCCAGCTGGCTAGCTACAATCTGACGTTCAGCCTCAAGTTCTCGAGTCAGTCTCTCAAACTGCAGTTCCTGAAAAAAAAACCCAACCAAACATTTTTTACTACTCTTGAGATGAAGAGGGAATTTCAGTACATAAAATGATAATTTCTGCCAGAATTGTTAGTATATCTTATAATAAATATATATATATTTTAAATACATTGCAGTTCAAAATTTTTGTGGTACCATCTACTTGTTCCTTCACTCTAATGATGTATGTTATAGAATGAGATGGTTTATCAGGAATGGAATTTCCAAATACATTTAACAATTTATCCCTACATCAAAATCATTCACAGTTCATGCAGACCTTTTAGTAGCATACAAACACATTCTTAACAAGCTGGTCTAAGTCTGATCACAAGGACAAATAAAAGAAAGGCAAAGTTCTGCAGGTGATCATGCGGTGATAAAAGCTTTTGCACTCAAAAAGACAACCATCACAGTACACACTAGTGAAATATACTAAAATGAAGGTATGTTCATTTAATTTCTGCATTTAATGAGGCACAGAAGGGAAAGTGAAGAAGTTTGGGACAAAAGCTGTGTTAAAAATCCCACCAGTAATTGAATGTCTTTCCTTTGATCCTGTCAAGGAAGTCAAACTGAGAGTTGGGTTTTTTTATACACAGGAGATTATTTCAAAGAAAGACAGAAAAGAAAGACAGAAAAGAAAGACAGAAAGACAGACAGAAAGACAAGAAAGACAGAAAGACAGAAAGAAAGACAAGAAAAGACAGAACGGGAAAGGGAAAGGGAAAGGGAAAGGGAAAGGGAAAGGGGGAAAGGGAAGGAAGAGACAAAACCAATAGAAGTGAAATCCTCACTATGCCTTAAAGAGCTCCATTTCCTACATATAGCAGCAGTGGTTTTAGCAAATAAAAAATTGAAACACTTTTAGGGAATTATGTTCATTGTAAATTTGCCAACTGTTTCTGCCCTTTCATTTTTGTCATAGTTACATTAAGTTATTTTCATGGCTACAAGAAAGAGCTCTCTTCTCCCTTTTCTTTGTGTTTGTGAAGGCTGAAGGAGAAATATTTTAAGAATCTATTTGTTACATTTTCCCTGTGTCCAAACAAAACCAAAGACAGCATTAAGTTCTTTTTCAAAATAAAAGCAAAAGCTTTAACAGCTATTCTCTTCCATTGCATTTTTTTAAGTTACTTGCTTTTACCATGACAATTATGTCAATACACATTTTGACACTTGGCTTACATTTTCATCCGGTCAGCTTCACCTCCCACCATCCCAGGTCCGGTAGGTCAAATGTGTTGTCATGGCCTAGAAGGCGGCACTTTTTTTTAACCTGCCTAGTGAGAAGATGCAGCTATCGTCGTGATATTATGAAGAGAATATAAGAATCAAGGACTCAGGAGCTAACACTTCTGACTGCCCATGCTGCCATGTTGTAATGCATCTTGAGAAGAATGGACATGTGGCCCATCCAGACTCAGTATTGCCTTGACATATCTGGGCTTGCCCTAATATAATCAGGCCTGAGGGGCGAGCAGAGACATGTCAAGGCAGAGCAGGCTTGCAGGA
>JAAGNO010027920.1:0-26224 GCA_033439905.1 Ceryle rudis
GGCGTTGGCCCTCCCTCCTCGCCCGACCGCAGCCCAGCCCAGGGTCTTCTCGCAGCCTCACGGCACCTCCTCTGCCGCTCTCCCACTAAAAGCCGGGCTCTCGGGTGCCCTGGGAGGGCGTCGCGGCCGCGCACATGGGCACATGGGCACGCAGAGCTCAGCTTTTGTTTACCAGAGCGTTTTGCGTCGCTTCTGTGTCTTCCCGGCACAGTAACACGGCGCTCTAGACCCGGACGTGGCGTGACTCAAACCGTGCGATGTGAAACGCGGAGAAGCAGCAGCAGCGCAGAGAGAAAGTGGGGGGCGGTAGGGGGGAGGCAATGGGAGGCACACAGCCTGCAGGTGACTATACACTACACGGCAGGAACAGGCAGGTGGAAACATGGGACACCCGGATCGAACCTGGGTAGTATATACCCCTGTGGGCAGAGGCAAAGGATGCCAGCTTCGCCTCCCACCCACCCCTTGCTTCCCCTTTTCCCACCTCACCAGGACAACTCCATCCTGTGTGCCTGTTTTTCCCCAAGGCCCGTGGCCACGTCCCTACTGCTGATGACTGGAGGGGATCAGTGGCACAAGCTGGGGCACAGCCCAGCCTTCACTCCCATCCCCTGCCATGATGGGGGAACGCAGCAGCAGCCCCCACGTAAGCCTTATCCCAGAGCCCACGTCCACTGCACACAGTCATGGCACCCAAATCATGCCCATGGTGCACTGCCATCAAGGATGATGGCCAACAGCACAGCAACACTGCTGTGGCTGATGTCACCCTGGTCACAAACCCCATCACTGGCTGCAAATCTATCCCAGATACAAAGTAAATATAGCATAGCATAGACTAGGAGAGATTAGACTAGACTAGAATAGGAGCAGTTCAGTTGGAAGGGACCTAAAACACTCATGTAGTTCAACTTCCTGACCAATTTAGGGCTGACCAAAAGTTATAGGGGGCATTGTCCAAGTGCCTCTTAAACTCTGACAAGCACCTCTCTAGGAAGATTGTTCCAGTGTTTGACCACCCTCATGGTAAAGAAATGCTTCCTAACATCCAGTCTAAACCTCCCCTGGTGCAGCTTTGAACCATTCCCACAGGCACTCTCACTGGATACCAGGGAAAAGAGCTCAGCATCTCCCTCTCCACTTCCACTCCTCAGGAAGCTGTAGAGAGCAATGAGGTCACCCTGCAGCCTCCTTTTCTCCAAACTAGACAAACCTGGCCAAATTAACTTGCCTTGAGCTCCAGACTCACTAAACAAGACCTCTACCTTGGCTCTCTCTTGAGGCTGGGTTATTTCAGGCTGCAGAACAGATCTGCTTTCAACCAGAGCTGTAATAATGAAGGTGCCCTGGCAGCCTGGCTCTGCAATACAGCCTTAGTCTGGGCTCCTCAAAACATAAATGGTTGTCTGGGTTTTAGCTCTAAATGTGAGAACCACTACAGAGAAGTCATATATGGGCCCTCTGGCTTGGGGCTAGGTTCTTCTCCCTTTGAAGTCAGTAAAAGGTTTTGCCATTTACTTCACTAGTAGGAAGAATTGGGGGGGGGGTGGGGTATGTTAACATCATCAGACATTCATTGCATTCTCCCACGAGAGCAGATTGAATTATCTGTTGTGAATAATTTATCCAGTGAATTTAGTCCTTTTTCCGTTCATGTATAAAAAGTGCCATTCGCATTCAGAATTACAAATGTTCGATAAGAGCAATATGAGCACATCATTCAATTTACAGGTCTCTCCTGCCTTCTGCAAGAGACAGAGGAAAGGACAAATGAGACAAAACCCAAGATTTTGTCTGGAGGAGGAGTGAGCTACATTTTACAGAGTGCAGTTCATAAACATGCCCAGCAGCCGGAAGCCATGGGAACAGGTCAGACCAAAACTTCAATCAATAGGTGTAAGTTGCTCACCCTGACTATGCCTCCATCAATTGTGCCACATCATGCGTTCGTCCATTACTTGGTAATATTTCCGCTCTTTAGACAGATGAAGGAAACTTGATAAAAAAGAGGTAACACCAGATGCTCTTACGCAAATGCAAATGCACAGAGCCAGGCATCCTTTGGAAATCTGAAAGAACAAAACCCAGTCATGTACCTTGGGAAAAAAATGGGAAAAAATGCTAATAACTAAGACTAGGCCACATGGTTGAACTTACCAATTTTTGCACTGACATACTGGTGATTTGCTACATTTCATCAATCCTTTTAGTTTCACCTATTCTTACAAGCATTGAGTCCAAAGGAAAGAGATACAGAGATATATAAAAGGCAGAGGACAGATGACTTAATGCTTCACAGCTGTATGGAACAGACAAGTTATTGTGCCCTCTTTCTTTTTGTGTGAATATTTACAGCCATGATGGAAAGGGTGGCTTTCAGATTGCTTTTCAGGCATCTTAAAATCCAAGCGTTAATGGAGGAAAATGACTTGCGGTCAGCCTGAAATTACTACTTTAGAAATGTTTTGACAAATTGAACTTTTTTTCCTCCACATTTATTTTCAGTCCTTTTTGCATATTTTAAAACATGATTTAAATAACCTTGAAGTACCTCTGGAAATGGATAGTCATTCTAAAATGAAATATTAAAGCACTGAATTTTTAAAGTGATAAAGGAAACATTCTCTCTTTCTTTGGTGTTCTTTTTGTTTGTTCATTTGTTTGTTTGTTTGTTTGTTTGTTTGTTTTACCCTGAATACATCTAGGAACTCATGACATGCTTTGGTCAACTGCCCTTGCAGGCCTCAGCAGGAAAAGCTTTAGATAAATCATAAACCAGCTTCTAACTGAAGAAGAGCAATGCTGAAAGGTGGTTATAGTCATGCAAAATAGCTCTTAAGTCTAGGGATATTTGGATGCCTGAATGTTGCACAATCAAGGAGGTTGGGAGAAAATGTTCTTTGCCACATCTCTTGTGCCTATGTCCTCATGTGCAATGGGAACTTGACACAGACAGTTAAGTGGCTGGGATCTTCCCTGGAAGCAAATGGCATGGTGTCATTTTTGCTAATCTGTAAAGGGTTACAAGATCATCTGTGTGAAAGGACTTCCAAGGTGAGTGAGGGTGGTTTCTGGAAAAGGATGGCGAGGAGCTGGATGAAATCGAGCTAGAGACATTGTTTTCCATGTGATGTGTTTTTATTCTTTCTCATTTTACTGCCTAGGAAGGTTGTGCAAAGCTGATGTAAGCAAGACCTAATACATACTGTTTTACTCAGAGGTTTAAATCTCAATTCCCTGAGTTATGGTAGAGATTTCTTTATGGCTTCCCTTCATCTCTGTAGGTCTCAAATGGGAGTCTGCTTCTGACAGTAAAAAATGTCTTCCTGGTGAAGGGAAAGACAGACTGTCAGACACCTTGCAAAGTGAAAACAAATGAAGAGCTCTAATTTAAAAGCACAGAGAGACTCCACAGTCACCTGGAAGCTCCTGATGGCCTCCAGACAAGGGGCAGCTGAGCAAATGTGGTAAAACTGTTTCTACCACGTACCCCCAACCTAGCTTAGCCTGAGGGACATCTGACACAGTGGAAGAGATCCCTTGCCAAGCTGCACAGTACAGCCACACCAGCGGGTTTATTCCAGCTGAAGGGGATATTCAAAAGAGTCTGTAGAAGAAATGTTTTCAAAGGTAGGTTTTTTTCATCTCAAGAATGAATATGAACAAAGAAAAAAATCAGACAAAAAAAGACTATCTAAGAAAATTACTTAGAAAAGGTATTTTTAAAAATGTAGCATTTATAGGAATACACTTTTTTTAATAGAAATTAAGGACTTTGAGCTGAAGGTTATCCTCTCCTTATTCGCTGGACAAACTCTATAGCTTTTTTGGGCTGCTTCCTGAAAGTTACTGTCACAGGCTGCTGGTCCAGCTCTCAGCCTTGGCTCCACCACTGACCTGTGCAATGATCCTTAGGAAGCCACTGCTTGGCTTCATTTCAGCCAAGGTTGCCTTTTCCAGTGACCCACAGGCATCACGGTCCTGTTCCAGCTTCATTCCCTACAGAGTGTTGGATCCGTGGGGGCACCCCTACACCTGGAGCCATCGGGTGAAACAGAAGCAGCAATTACAAAGCAGCCAGTGGAGCCTCACCCTGCTTTTCCCCTGCAGTTACACCAGGCAGGCGCTCTCAGTTCCCCCAAAGACTGCAGTATATGGCTCAGAAGAAATGAATACTGAATAAAAATCCTAGGATTCAATGAGTATGAATTAGTGATGGAAATGACACCTAGTAAACCATCTTGTCTGTCATTTTGACAGAACCTGCAGAATTTTTTAATGTTTCAAGGCTGCCTTGCATGCTGAACAGGAGCACCGAGCTCAGGGTGACAGGACAGAGGAGTCTGAAAATCTCTGCAGGAATTGTTCACTTCATTCTTCTTTTCTTAGTAGCTTCTGTGACTCCAGAGAATCAGGAGCCGCCCTCTCAACATAGTACCCAGGATATGCTCAGTTTAATGGCAGAGTTTACCCATTTTCTGATGAAGATCTCTACATTTTTGTTTGTTATCGGTCTACAGCTGTGTTTTTACCATCACATATACTATTGTGTATATATAATTCATGGGGCTTGAAGATGCAACATCAGTTTAAAACTATTAGGTCTCCCTAACAATAAGCAGTGAATCTAAATTGCAGAAAGTGATTTGCAAGACTTTGGCCGGCACAGTGTCTGCATCAAGACCCCAGCTGGTGATGGGAGAATGTAGGCAGGCTTTTAAAAAGCCATTGATAATTACCACATCAGGGTCTAGAACCAAAGGATGAGTAAAGGGAGGCCCAGAACAATAACAGATTCATAGGGAAAACAGGCTCACTACCTGAAAAGTTACTTCAAACACCCCAGTTTTTGTTACATGGTTAGGTGTGTGCTACTGCACAGATAAAGTCTTCAATGCATTACAGTGTCAGGAAGTAGAAGAGACTCTGTTTGCTAGATTACAAAATCAATGAGCTCATTAAGGAAGACATAAGTAATGTCAGATCTCTGCTGATACCTTAAGATCTGCTTAGGGAAAAACTGGGACTGAAAAAAAAAAAAAAAGAACAGCTTAAAACAGCCCCTCAAAAAACCCGGAAAAATAAACGGGGGATTAAAGGATCCCTCTTATTTTCAATATGAACCTTCTTGCTGTAACACTTTCTAGTGGGAAGTGTCTGCTTCTGCAGATACAGAGGAAAAGCATCTGGATTTCTAACATTAGCTACTTGCTCTCACAGATCCATGTCTTCTAATACTGCATATTTCCTTCTTCCCTCTCCAGCCCATGCAGCAGCAGCTACGACCTCCTTGGGGCCACTTGCTTTGTTACTTCTCCCTCCATTTCCCACGTCAGACCATTTTCCACATCCTTTTTTGCAAATAAAACTTTCCTCATCTGCAGAAGCATAAAAAGCATAAATGTGCAGTTCAGCATGTCCAGAGCCTGGCTGACCCTCACTCTCAGGCAGCTCATACTTGGGGATGCCTCAGGGAAAAGGTTCTTAAATTAATCTAAACCCCACAATCTATGGAAGGAAGAGTAAAGAGTGACAAGTAGAAGATGAGGGATAAAGTGAGTTTCCTACTCTCTATCAGACTGTCATTTCCACACAGGCTTCACACTCACCAGAATCTGCCCTATTAACACATGAAAAACTGTCACTGAGAAAATCTGGTGTCAGTGCACCATCCAGATAGCAAAGATCGTCATGACTGGGAGATGCACATGTCCCTATAAAGTATATCTCCAGTCTCCTGGGAGATAACAAATTGTCATTACTTTGTTTTATTGGCTGAAAAGCTACAGTACTGGGAAGCGTACAGTGAGCAGAACAAGACCTGTTTCTCAAAATAGAAAACTGAACTCTATTTTCAGAAAATTTAGTCTGAGCCCCGCAAACTTACAGAATTTGGAAGTGCTCGCTCCAGACCTGTACAATTTAATTAATCGAAATGTCCTCTAAATCTATGAGAAATTACATCAATCAAGAACTGAGGTACAGATTCTTGAACAGGTAAATGATCATGCCCTTCTACAGCGTGAATGTGTAGGAAAAAAAACCCCAGCCACTGACTTTTCACATCCAGTCTAGTCAAAATGGGAATAAGTCCCATTTCACAAGCCCAGAAGACTGTGTATTAGACCAGAGACCTGCTAGCAAGGGCTTCACAAGGAGGAATACTTCTTGTTCTCACCAATAATATCCTTGCAGCAAAGGCCAGCAACACCTTTACATGTGAAAGGAATCCTGTGGCCTCTGAAGTTTTATTACTGACAGCCCCAGCATCCCTTCTGGGTGCAATTTTATAGAAAAACAATAAAATTCAGCAAGAAATGTATGTTCAGGTTGAGCAAATCAATCATGAGGTTTTTGAAACCAAGTAAACAATCTGAGCTAAGAAGGGATGAAGTTACAGCATTTTGTTCCATGTTTTTTGTGTAGATTATTTTTGTTGTTGAAACAACTTCTGTATAAATGGCTTATGTTTTGTTGTTTTAGAGAGTAAAATAGGAAAATAACAGTAACCCTCCCAAAATGAAGCAAAACACAAATTTGACCCAAAAGAAAATTATTGAATGTTTTCCAGTTTAGCCAACAGGCTGGAAAAAAATCAATTGTCCGCGTAGGATCTCTGTGTTATCCAACTGTTCTTCCTAATGAAAAACAAAAGGATTACAGGGATATAAGGAAGAAACTGAGAAACTGAAGGGGGGAAATATTTGTCATTTGTCTTAAAGCTAAATACAAATTAAAAATGTAGGCAACATATGTAGACCCCCAAGGGACAGATTTACTTCTAATTAATAATATGGTAGTGCCCTAGTCCTCTGCATTTAAAAAAACCCCAAACAAACAACAAAAAAAACTGAACTAAAACAACCCTCTAGATTAATCCTGCTGTAACACCATAGCTAGAACCTCTAAGAATTAACTCAGCCCAATCCCAGATTTACTTGCACTGTAATTACTGGAAATGTGGAGAGTTTCTTTTCTTCCATATACTGAGCTGAAAAGAGAAATGTTTTTTAAAAAAGCCTGTCAATATGAGGGGGTTTTATATGGATATACAGCCATTTACTTTCTCCTTTGGATGTTTACAATAGCCCAGACATAATAATAAGGTTTTATTTTAATTTCTAATCATGCTAGTTAAGTTTTTCTACTCTAAAAATAAATTAAAATAAAATCCTGGTTGTGCAGTCCCAGCAGACCTGACAGACAATAGTACCACAGGAGGGATGGGTCTTTAATTAAAAGCCCAAACAACAGTCTAAGCAAATCAGGGGCATGATGGGGAATAATGTGTTTTTCAAGCAGTTGAACTGATACTTGGAGGCTGAGAATATTTTTACTAAGAGGTAAGCATTCAAAAATCTTTCGTAGTATTGGGGATGCCTGAGTGTTTTCCTCACCCTTGTACTACCTCAGACCTTCCCATTGGCTTCAGCAGAAATACTTCTGGATGTACAAGTCAGAATCACACCTTTTATTAAAGATTCAGCCTCTCAGAACAAGACATCTAGATAGATGTGATTATATTACTTGTCCTTTTCAAAAATATAAGAAATACTTCTCCAATTCACCACCAAGACTATTGCTACATTCAGCTGCTGCATATAAAGAAAAAAAAAAAAAGTCCTCTCACTACAATTACGATAAGTTATGAGTTTGTTTTCTCACTTTCCTTCTTTCCCCTCATTTTACTATGTATAAAGCAACCAGCTCCTGGGGAAAACATCAGTTGGAGAGGTTGGGTGCCAGCACCATGGTAGCACATGGAAGTCTTTAGGCTCAGGTGAAAGGACAAATATGAAAGAGGGGGGAAAAAAATCCACCTCAGCAAATGTGAAACATACAGCCTGCGAGGGAATCACTGAAAAGCTTTGGGACTAAATCTGGGCCTTGGAACACGGTGGGAGAGGAGAGAAATAATTGTGCTTTTTATTATAACAAGTTTCCAAGATAGAATTCACTGTCAGGATTTTTTTTAGGAGCTCCAAAACTTCAGCTGTTCCTCTATGATCTGCTCTTAAGCAGATAGACACTGTATGTTTTGTATTTGAAATAGGGTATGTCTTAGCAGCTTTCAAGGGAGTTGAATATAAGATGCTATACAAAACTAGGCCATGCCTTGCAAACCTGTAGGAACCACTGGTTTCCATCTGTTTCAAACCAAAGGGTAGATCTCACTTCCCCATGCTTTAACCAGCTGCAGGGTAAACAGCTGCATCACAGCTAGTTATAGCTTAAATCCCCTTTCTCTAATGTGGTAAAAGACAGGTATTCTTAGGGTGCAGTTTATTTGACCTGTTTTATATGTCAGCTTAATAGTGGATGAGGTAAATCTTACCCTAAAAGTTCTAAGTCCAAATTAAATGTTCACAGAAAAACATGTTAAATTTTCTCAAATCAGCCCCTCTCAGCATTTGTGGATTTTAAGTTATTTCCTCCCTCTTCCAAAAATATCAGCCAACATTTTTCACCTTTAGTTTTTCCATTTGGGGAAAACATTGTTACATGGAAATAAAACATTTTCCATCATCTCTAATGCAAGCATGTGCATTGCTCAATGTATGTTCACATGGCGATGTCTATTTCTTGCACCAGGGGAGCTACTAAGCTTGTCAGGAGTTTGCGGCACTGGGATGCTGGTCAAAGTTACAGCATGGGAAAAGCTTGGTGTGACCTGGATTTTGGTTGTATCAGTCCCTCAGAGCTGTGAGAGTTTATAAAGGAATTTGACCCTGCTTGTTCTTCAAATGATGGCATCATCAAATGATGCCTTGATATACATCAATGAACTCATTAGTTGGAGGTGGTCATAGGGACAGTGGTAGCTTGCAAAGAAGCACACAATTCATTTCCTACATGGCACATTCACTGATCTCTTTTTAATACTGGTCTCTGACACCCGGCTCTCACTGAAGAGCATTATGTGGTACACGCGATACAAATAACACCAGAGGGTTTTTTCCAAAAGGTATTTTTGACAAGAGCTGTTGCTCTGACAGCAGATTGCTCAATCAATTCTAACTGAATGTCAGCTAAAGGACAGCTTTTCAGTTTTCTCTTTTTCCTTTTTTTTCACCACTAAGAAAAATGAAGCAGTGGGTGTTGATTTATGACAGTTTAACTAAAATATCTAAAGAGTACTGTTCGGTTTAAGAATACATTAGTACCAAGAGAAATAATCACTGGGGCTTCCACTCCTGCTCTTCTTGCTTGGACAAAACAGGTTTGAGGAGAAGCATCATTTGCACAAGGAGCATGTAAGAAATGTAGGGTCAAGCCCTTTGAGTGGGCTTGTTGGGCACCTCGATGCAAAGCAAGCATCTCCCAGCCCTGTGGGACCTGGAGGCCTTTTCTTAGTGGTGTTTCCACACACCATAGCAGAGTTTGGTATCTACCAAGGACAACTGCAAAACTCCCACCAAGCTCCACAGTGATGAATCAGGGCCAGGGGCAAGCACACTGGAAACTAGAACAATAGGTTTGTCACTGGCTGGCTGGGGAAAGCCCATTTCTCTTGACTCCTGGTCAGGGTATATTGTTCCCTGCTTCCAGCAAAATCCAATGGGAAAACTATGCACCAATACAAAAGATGTCATATGTATCAAATGGGACAGTCAAGATCATCCAGTCCTTTTTGTGGAGCTTTTCCATGGAGCTTCACAAAAATAGGCTGACAGGTGGTCACAGATCTTTGCCTGAACTTGTGGATTACCAAGCCGGAAGGAAGCATCCTGTGACTGTCAGATGTGCAGTCTTGGAAAACACGGGCTGGAGAAAATGACATGTTTTTTTTTTCAATGACACCTGTCTATGGCCAGTCTCTCTTTGACTTTCTCACTTCATGACACAAATTCACACACATACGTACATATCTAAAACCACAGAAGTCCCAAAGCATTTTTTTAGAGACGTTCTTTTCCTTTTCACACTCTGGTCTTCCTTAACCACGCCTAAGAGTTTACTCTCTCTCAAAATAACTATATCAGTTTTTTGAAGTGCAATTGTATGTATGAAATAGTAAAGGGGATAAATGGACAGCATCCTTCAGTGACACTTATCTCAGATCAATTGATAATCCCTTGTCAGTCTGATTGCTGTCAAAACCAGGACAAGCAAAGGCATTTTTCATTCCCAACATTGCAGCTGTTGTCTTTTTCTGTTAGCCCAATTAAGCAAAGCAAAAAGGAGTAGCACCATATCAGAGCCACTTTGCCTTAGGATATAAATTGTCGTCTTGTATTTGTCCATAGCCAACACTGCAAGAATAACAAAGTGATGCCATAAAACTCAACCACTGTGCTGAAAACACAAAGGAACCATTTTTTCCCCTCCAACGCAACATGGCATGCAGCCATGATGCCCCATGACAGGCGCCAGCCCTCCCTCAGCCCAGCGGATAGCAGGGCTGTGCACGGCCACCGGCCACCGTGTGGCTTCTGCCACCGGCCCTGTGCCCGTGCTGCTAGGGGCGGGACTCAGCCTCCCTCAGCTTGAGCCCAGCAGAACTGAATTCCTTCCCCCCACCACTCCAGTGCAGTGCTCAGGGGTTTTACTGGGTGCTGTCATGAAAGCTATTTTCCCTCCTCCACTTCTCCTGCACGCTTGGCAGGAGAGAGCTCTACACCTTTCAGCTTGGAAAACGAGAGGGAATCAGTAATTTTCTCTGGCACTGTTAGCCAAAGCCCTCCTGGAAATGAGCTGACACTATTATTGTAGAAGTGTAGCTGACTTCTGGCAACAAATGCCAAAGAGTGCATCACCCTCGTGGCTTGTTGTCTACATGGCAGGACACCCTATTGTGTGCTGGATTGTCACATGTAATCTATGCAAATGCAGTCATTAGCTTTAGCAGATGTTTTTTATCATGCTGCTTCAAAACTGAAAAGGGATCAGCAGGGATTTTTTGCTTTCTTTCATAGATTTTGAAGAACAGAATAAATTGCAACAACTTGTTAATGTGAACATACCCTTTCTGGTACTTAAGGCTGTGCACCTACTTCCTCTCTACATAAGAATATTTTATTTACAGCTTTTCATTGTCTTGATCTAAATTTTAACAGAAAACCTTGTAACGGCATTAGGAAAGTGGGTTTGTGTTTGTCTGCTTGTAACACATGGAGACAAACAGATACCTTATCAAGGTATCAAAGAGGAGAATCAATGTCAGCAGCAGATTTAAGTTCTTCATTCCCATTTTTGCTACCAGGCAGAGCCGCTCATTACAAAATACTCTTTTGCTCTCCTTAGGCTTGTTCGTCTGAGTTAGGTACGTTCGACAGATACCAGAGCAGTGGGCAAGGTAGTTTGGTGGGGAGAGGTTTTAATACCACAGATGCAGACCATTTTGTGCCTGTTGTCCCATCACCAGACAAGACCCTGTGCAGTGCAGGTGTAACCTCACCATGCCATCCTTGAGCCGTGGTTAGGACATGAGAGCTCTGGGCACAACCACTCTCTGACCCTGAGAGCTTGTGATGGGAATTGAGTCTGGAGCAGGGACCAAGGCAAGACTGACATCAAAGAAGCAAGAAAGAGGGTGAAGCAGAACTAAGAGGATTTGCTGGGGACTGTGCCAGGGAACCCCTGGAGCAGCCATATGGCTGTAGGCAGAGCTGGGCAACACCCACCTCCACTGCCCCTGTGACCATACAAGCAGCTTCTTCTCAGCAGCACAACAGTGGCCCTGCTGGGGTGGCACTAGACTCCCTGCCTGTCCTCCCTACGCTCTGCAGCTGCTTGCCTGGGGCTGTTGAGCCTCAGGAAAGTGTGGGGAGAGGGCAGGGAGGGCTCGGGAGCAGCAAATGAAGGGAGAAGGAAGCAGAGGGCTCAAGCAGCCCAGCAGAGCTCTGCAATTCCACAGCCCTCCCCATCAGCCCCTGAGCACGAGCCCACCACCCATGGGCGCAGAATGCGGCATTAGGCTGCACTATGGTAATTAAGCGTGGATCTCCTGGGTGTTTAAATGGAAACAAGTTTAACTAGGTTTTAATTAAAGCTATTGTGAATCAGCTTAAATTTGTGCTCCTTCAGTTCTCTAGGAAGATTTTAACTGCAGGGGTAGGATGCTATCTCGCGGAGGCAGGACTGTCTGAGCTGGTTAATTGTTAGAGGCATGTGGAAACCTAAATATGCTGACCCAAATGCAGCTCTCAGAAAGAGCTCAACTCAGTGTCCTTGGATATCAGTGAGCCAAACTGCTCCCACGGGGACTGGGGATGTTCAGCCTTACAACTCTGTTTCAAGAGCAAGGTACACTTTCTCTCTCTGTTTTCTCCAACGCAAATAAATAGTTCTGTGTATCCTAAAGAAAACCAACTCTACCAAATAAGGTAAAAGTAAAAGGGAAAGGGTAAGAAAAAGATCAAATCACGTCAGTTAGCTCCCTTACTGAACAACTGGAAAACACTTAGTGATAGGAAGGCATATAAAATAAGATAGAGAAGAACACTGTAGCACAGAGCACTAATGTAGATTTGGTGTGACTCCAGCACCTGAATTGCCTGTTGCACTGCAAATATAGTGAAGCATTTTAAGGGAATGATGCTTTTCTATTAATCATTTATAATATTGATAGTGTATTTCTTGTAAGAGTCTTTTTTTTTTTTTTTTTTTGGTACACTGAACATTATGGATGTTCAATTATAATAAAGGTTTGCAAACTATTTGCTTCTAGCTAAGGAGAAAGACTTCCAGAAGTTTCTCTTAACTTCAAAAGTGAAAAGTCATTTACATGAAAGAAATACATTAACCTGCTACCAGAAAAGAGAGCATAGTATTCTCAAGAAGTTTCTGAAAATTTTAAGTATCTTAGCATCGGATGGTAAATTATTATCTTGTAATAAGGTGTTTGTGCATAGTTCGTCATGTTTCTTTTATATTTAATAAGAATTAAAGAGAACAAGAATGACAGTGGATACTCTTAAAACGTCAGGAAGCAATAATCAAACACTTCATCTCCCTTCATTTCACACTGGCAACACATTTTTCACTTTCCTTGTTTGAAAGACAGAAGACTAGAGCATGACATTATGAATCTCTGTGGTTTTCTCTTTACTGAGAGTTTCCTGCTATAAACCATAGCTGGACAATCATACTACTGGGCTAAATTACAAAGGCAGGGCTTTAAAATGTAGTTATTTTTATACCACACACATCTGTAACACCAGGATCAAGCAGAACCCTAGGGACCTGCTTGTGTAAGACAGTTCTATCAGAGATGTAGAAAGCTACACTTGCCAGTGATTTAAATTAACGCATTTTCAAGTGAGAGGTACAGATCTAGACAATATATAAACCATAATTTGAGTCCCTGAGTTTGCATTTAAGCACGTTAATAAACAGCCACAGGAAAGTACCAAAAATCAAAGTTGTAATGGAAAAATACCACCTGACTTAACTCAGAGCTCAGCCAGGCCTTGCAAAGCCTGAGGCAAAGACCAAGCAGAGCAGCAAGGCTACACATTTCAGTGTGGGCATGATGGAAGGGGAGGCTGGATGCACTGTGACCAGCCCTGGGCTGACCTAGGAGACGATTCCCAAAATCCTGGTACCCCACTGCTCCCATTCTCTGTGGTTGGAGACCCTTCAGAAACACCAAGGATATTCCTCTTACATAATTGGGGAAACATGGGTCTGAAGGTACCACACGGAGCCAGGAGAGGGTTTGCCTTTCCTGTAGGTTTTATGAAGACTGAAGGAGGAGGAAATGCCTCTAATGCCAGCCCCTCAGCCCTCTGCAAGGGGAGGTGGGCAGTGTCAAATGCATCCTTCCTAGTAAGGCACATTGTGCCTAAGTTACATGTGACACCCCCAGGAGCCCCCTGGGACATGTTTGATACACCTTACAGTTATCAGTTTTAGGTCTTCACCCCAGGCTGATACTTTCTGTTAGTAACAAAGAGGAAGAAAGGGTTTATCTAACCCATAAGAAAAGTTGGATATTACTGAATTATAGAAATTACTGACCTCATATGTATCACATAAGTTTTTTCCTTTACTGTGTGCAAAGACATCACTAGTAGAGATACACAGTCTCCATGTAGTAAACGGCGATTGCTGGAAAAGTATTTTTCCTGTCTCTGTGCTCATTTAAGCAGTTTTCTGTAAAAATCAACTAGGAATTTCCTAAAGAGACTAAAACTACCAGACCAGTTTAATCCCTGCTTGCTTTATCTTCATTTCTAAGTCACAAAGTGATTTAATTAGTAACCAGTATTACAGCACATATAGATTTAATTAGTAACCAGTATTACAGCACATATAGATTACTGTCCTATTAAGACAACAATTTTCTTAGCAGAATTAAAAAAAAAAAAGCAAAAAAAAGCAAAAAATCCTTTTCTCTAGCACAACCCGCAGCCATTCAGCAAGATAAATGGGGGCTCGTGTCTTTGTGAAACAGTCCTATTTCTGAGAGCACATTTATTGAGTTTTTGCATCAGGGAACTGCAGAATTTTGAAACTCTGTTACTCGTCTAGAACACGAAGTGTATCATGAAGCACTGTTATCAAAATAGAAAAGGCTGATTGATATTTTTTTCTTTTTTCATAAATATACAAATAACTTTGTTGAACCCTGGGACAGAAACAGTAATCTCTCCCAACATGTTTCAAAGCACAAGGAGCTGATATATGCTGGGCTTGGTCCGTGTGAGTGGATACAGCCCCCAGAGGCTCTGCAGGACCCATCTTGCTATCAACATTTTCACTTTGGCAAATCTTGTCCACTAACTTCATTTGCCACAAACAACAGAAGACTTGGTCAGTTTTGCTCTGGGGAGAAACAATTCTTCTAAACAGCTCTCCTATTTAGTGTATCTTCCCAACTTTTTTCCACGTTCTTCTTGAAAGCTGAACAAAGACGTAGATTTCAGCATGAAAGATAACCACAGCAGCCACCTTCCCCATTTCACTAGTCACCTTGGAGTGGCTACACATACATCAAGGGCACTGGTTTAAGCCAAGTCTGAAAAATGATAAGGCCCTGCCATACAGAAAATACAGTATGCAGAAGTAACACAACATCTTCGAACATATACCATAGACCACAGATCAGCTGGGAAATACCCTGGGTTGCTGTAGCACAAGCTGACGCAGAGGCTGATACATGCACAAACAATGCCCCAGAGGTCAGATCATAGGCACAGGCAAACCCTGCGCAAGCCCCAGTGCCTGCATTTTTGTGATGGTGTCAGCTTATCAGTTGTACTGAAAAGAGATCTACTGCAAAGCAAAGCTGGAAACACAGCTGGACCACAGGCAGTGCAGACTGGCAAAGCAGCCAGCAGTCCAAAATAATGTTTTGAAGGCAATGGGTGCTGCAACAGAATGTCAGCCCCAAATCTGGCTGCTCCAGAGGTGTCTTGCCAGCACTAACACGGGTGTGATCTGGTGGGACCGACAAGGAGTGTTCATGCAAGCACCTCCTGGCTGCAAATACTGCCCATCCTTTGCTGTCATAGCGAGAGCAGGAGGAGAGCACCCCTCAGGCTATTTTGTTGAGGAGAAGTGATTTTGACCCTCACTCTGTGCCAGTTTCCATGCATGGCTGAAATGAAAGGAAATTAAATAACTCTGAACTTGCAGGTAGTGTTGCATGAAGAGGAAGAATAAAACCACTCATGACTTTCATTTATGTCCTTCCCAGGTAAGGGCAAATGGATCTGGCCTGGATGGTAGTTTTATAACTGAATTATCCTTGGAGAAAAATACCTACTTCTGCATTAAGTGAGACTATATGAGCTCTAACATCTAAAGGGCTCCTGGGTTTGCAGCTGGTGTCCTAATTGCCATGTCTGACCGCAAAGGCATCATTGCTGGTGTGAGCTGTTTCAACTCACCAGTTACTATCTTCTGTCCCTTCCAGGTCTTTATCTCATCATTTCCTCTTGCTGTTAAAAGGCAACACCATGAAGAGAGGTATCTGTCAGTGTGGCAAATGGCTGAGCTTCACAAGAAGTCCCAGGTAAAACCCCTTCATCTGATTTCTGTTTCTGATCACTTCCTTATTTATGTCCATTTCTCAGCTGTGTCCTTTAAAAATTCCTTGGGGGAAAAATATACCCCATAAAATGAGAGCTATCCTTGAAACTCTTCAAAAGTTGAGTGTAACACAGGTGATTTTATAATTTCTTTTTTTATTCCCACACATGCAGATGAGACACACTGCATTCGACATTATTTTGAAACACAGATGCTTCATATTCTTGTCCTCAAAAGTAGTGCACAACTTTTTTTCTTTATTTCTCTGAGGCAGTAAAGAAAAAGCTGGAAAGGTCAAGGTTTTTTGAGGACCATCTCCAGGAGCAGAAGATAGAATGCAGTTCCCAAAATGGGCCAGTTATAAAAAAAAGGAACAAGACCAAGAGAAAACCAAGACTAAGGAGCGAAGGGCAGGGGAGAACAGCTCAGTGTGCAACAGAAGTCTGACTAATAATGGCTGGCCTGACAAAAGGTGCAGACATTAAACAGATGGGCTGGAAAACTAAATGAAAAGCCAAACCAGATGCACTGCAGAGCTGCATCCCAAGATAGTCCCACAGTACCTGAGGTGACTCAAAGGAGAGGAGCAGGGACATCTGTAACCAAAGCCAGCAGCTTCTCCAGCACACCCCCGAGGGAGAAGTCACTATCGTGTCCGTACTGCAAAGACAGACACACCATTTCTCTCTGGAGCTGAAAAGGGCATCAGAAACCTTTCAAAAACAAACAGCTAATGGGTAATACGCAGACATACACACATATATGTGTATGTCCCTTGCTTGAGGATATGATTGATTCAATGGCCACATGTGATTCAAGTGACTGCAGAATTCAGAGAACCAAACTCGTGTCTGTGACAGACAACTTCAGGAAAAAATTAAAAAATGCTGAATTACCAGTTTTTCTAAGTGGTGAAGACTTGAGGATTCAACAAGGAATTCACAAAGACCGCAGTGAAAACCAAAACCTCAAACCCAACAACTGCCAGCTGACAAGAGCAGCCTGGATTTGTCTCAATTAGTTAAATTTGTGATTTCACTTCCCCCAGGGTGGTTTTTGTTATGCTTACAAGGTAACTTCCTTACATCCTTAAACCTTAACAGAGCAACTGAAGGTCGAGTCTCTCAATTTATATTACTTCTTATTTCACCGATTTTGTGGTACTCAGGTTTCTGTTTCTTTAGCTATTCAACAGATTAGTAATAAGGTGAATTAATGTTTTTATGATAAATTAGGTTCCTTAAATTGTTGATGCTCTGCAAGTGGCAAAAGTAGTTAGTATGAGACCTCCTGGTACCCACAAAACTCATTCTAATTGTGGCTGTAGCAGGTCATTAGTTTTTCTTTAGCAGAGAATGTGTAGGTTAATGTATCAAGACCTTTTTTTCTTGCTGTTACTGGTTTTATCCATGTGAGAGCTGTAAGAGACTGTGGCTGGTTCTTACTTTCTAAGTACAGAAATAGAGTCTGTTCAAGCACAACATTTTTTTTATATTTCTCTTAGTTGGTGTAAGGCTGTGTCTATTTGCCCTTGCTGTGTTTAATTAGGTCTACAATATTCCATAATTAATCTCTTAAACAAGACCTGAAATGGAAGCTAGTTCTTGTTAGGATTCTCGGCTTACTCACCTCTTTTTACTATGTGAAAGAGCTGACACATTTCTCTCAGATACTCAGATATTTGTGCTGCTGCTCTAGTCCAATTATTCCTTCCAACACTTAGAATCAAAATGAACTAAAAAAGTTTAGCAATAAAAAAAAAAAAATCAAAACCAAGCCAAAAAGCAGCTAACAGCATTCTGAAATGCGATGGATTTTTGCTCTAGTCACAATCACACCTATACAATTTCTTGCAGCAGGTCCCCTGAATGCCCTTCACTCCTACTGAAACAAAAGAAAAACCAGCCTGCATGATCGCTCTGCTGCAAATTTTCCCTCTTTCCACCCCAGCTCCCAGCCTGAATGTGCTTTGTCTGGGCTGCTGCTTTGATGTTGCATCAGGCAGCTCTGAAACAATAACTTGAAGACAGTGTTAAAGGCAGCCAAGGGTAAAACATCCAACAGCTACTGTGCAATTGTGCAGATACATGCCATGGCTTTGCAGGGAAGCTGGAGATGGCCACATAAGCCACTGAATTCGAGACCACGGGCTGCCTGGCTGCCTCTCCCAAAGAGCTCTGTGAAAGACAGGCAGGAGCAAAGCTCAGTCCTCCCATTTTGAGCTGTTCACTACCTTCAGTGCAAAGAGGATGGAGACAGCCCTGCCAGAGCTGCTGTCATATGTTGTTTTTGAACAATGGAGGATTGAGATGGGGGAAAAAAAAGTTGTTTGTGTGTGTGCATCTGTCAATAAGGGAGCTTAAGTTGGGGATGAGAGGTACTCAGGGAGATTAAGTGTAGCAGATTTATAGGTGAAATCCGGTTAGTGTTGATGCAAAAGGTTGTGGGGGAGATTTTCAAATGTGGATTTTCATGTGGGAGGAGACTGCTTGCATACTATTGATTTTCTATTTTGGTGCCCAGCTCTCATTGCTATCTGACAGTTTTGTGAAGCACTGGAGCTCCTGGAGGTACTGGAAGATGCCTATGAAGCAAGCAGGCTGATGACTCAATGTTGACACTATCATCCACTGCAGAAAGGGATGGGAGGAAACCATGGAAAAGATACCCCTTTTCTCCACATATTGCAAAGTGATTGCAATGCAATGGTCCCTACCCCCCTACATTTCCCAAATAGCTAGTAGCTCAGATGGAGGCCAAAGAGGAGGAAAATGATATACAGCACACATTCAAAAGCTGTGGGAATGTTTCCAGCTTTGCAAGCAGGAGTCATCGCTGCATCAGGAAGCACTAACAGAGGGGATTGCAGTCCCTGAGTCCACTTTCCCTGTAATTAACCCATCCTCATCTGCAGGCAATCCCTTCTCCTCTGTTTTGTCCAGATCTGGATGATGGCACCCAAGCACCAGAAGCAGATACAGGGCTGCACCAAGTGCCCACACACATGGAGGGCAGAGCGGGGGTTGTAAAAGCAGGAACAACTTTATCAAAGCTCTGAACCAGGGGCACTATGGCTCTTTGCTTGCTGTCAGAAAACAGCAGCTGCTTCTCTACCATGTGCACTTTGCTTTTCTGAAGGCAGAAAAATAAAGTAGGTCACTATTTTATTTACCAGAAGCAGAGATTAAGGATATTAGAAAAGGGCACAGTATAGCGTAAGCTGCTGCTGAAAACACTGGAAATCCAGGCTGCACAGGTTTATACATGACATGAACTCAGTTGCTGACATGAAAGAGAGGTCATATTTAGATACCACAAGAAGAGGAGATGTTAGGTGTGCTGGTAATAGAGAAAATCACTTTAATAGCCTCTAATTAATGCATAAGGTGTAAGGTTCCTGGCTCTTGAAAAAACAGGAGACAAAGTAGAGAAAGATTATGTCACGTAGGTTGAAGAGTGCTCATCGAGTCCTTGTTTGTTTTCCTTAAGAGGTCTCAGTTTCTAAAGCACTGCACACCTAAAAAGTCTCTTCAAATTTGAGAGCTGTAGGTAACCAGCAGCATTTGAGATGACTAAACTAGCACAGGGAGCAGCAGGACATCATCTGTAGGACCACCACTATAAATCCATAGCCATTAGGCACACCAAGCATTGTCGCATGCAAAGGACGTGGATGTTTTGCCATTAAATCCTCACCTGCTGAGATGGTAATTGTTCACACTCCCCATTCAGGCATGTCCTGTCCAGCAAGAAGTAGGGAACATTATATCCAAGACAAGTCCAATTACAAACAATGGGCAAATTCCAGGCAAACAAGATCAGGAAACTCCTCCTCTTATTTTATTTTTTTAATTTTTTAAATAAGAACAGTAATACATACATTCACTGAGGAACTACAGGAGATCATATGCAGAAATTATACAATGCAAAAAGAATTTGTACACAATTCTCCTAAGTATGAATGATACATTTCAGTCAAGTGTAAAATTTGAAGTTCTCTCTCTATTAGACTCCTCTCTTGTAACTAGGTCCGCACAAACTTGCCTTATACAAGCAAGGAGGCAGCAGCATTTGTTAAAAGCAGTAAAAGTGTTCAGAAAACACCCCACCAGCATTTCATTATTAAGTCCCCTCACAAGCGTGTCAAAGAGGAACTGACGTGGTCAGAAGGCTGAAAGACCACTACACTGTTTTCCATTTGTGAAAAAAGTAAGGATTTTAAGATCAGGCATTATTAAAATGTGCAATGCCTTGGAAAGAGACAATACCCCAAAGAAAGGGAGGACACAGTCTAGGAAGATTTATCCCCAAGTCATTATTTCAGTGGTTTGGTTTTTTGGTTTGTTTTTTTTTTTTTTTTTTGCTTGGGTGGGTGGGTTGGGGGGTTTTTTTGTTTGGGGTTTTTTGTGGGGTTTGGTTTTTTTTTTTTTGGTTGGTTGGTTTGTTTGTTTCTAATATCTAAATCATTTCTTTCACTATTTGAGGAAGGGCTCCTAGGAAACATCTAGCACTGCAGTCTCAGCCAGTATCCCTGTGCACATTTTTGCCCACACAGATACAGGCTTATTTGCCATGTAAACCCAAACTTGGTCTTTCACGTTGCCCAGGGCTCACCCGTGCAGCAGTGGGGATCCAGGCCCAGTTCTGCAAAGCTGAGAAATGTCCCCTTGCCCTTCCTACAGACACGCAGGGAGTCCCAGGATGTGATAGTAGGGGCAGAGGTGAGGGGTGCTCCTACATTCCCACAGGGGTCTGCAGGAAGAACAAAGGCAGAATAACGCGTGCTGTAGCTTTACTGAGAGAGCCAGTAAAAGCAGGCACCAACCCAAAACACATCCTGGACATAGGCTTCCTGCTGTCCCTGAATATCACAGCAGAAGAGCCTGGAGCTGGTTTAGCCCCTGGGGGACCAATAGTTTCACAGTGATCCTAGAGAAAACTTACTTTGCTCATGGTTGATACCTCATAGTCAAGAGAAATCTGAAGTGAGGTAGAGGTCTAAAATAGGTTATATAGATAGCTACCTAGAAACATCTGTCTTTCCATTGTCTGTAAGGACAATGGAAAGAAAGAGGCTTTCCAAATGGGAAAGGACTTCCAAGTGCTGTCACCTAACATCTAGACATAAGCACTTAGACATATACCCCACACTCTTGTCCCAGCTACCCTGTGCCACAGAAGAGAGATGACTAAAGCCATGCTAACAGGTGGGTTAGCAAGCTGGGGGCAGGCACTATGGCAGGAGGCTGGGCCTGAGGACTTACAACCCACCAGGAGGAGTTGGCAGCTCTCAGTAGCAGGATAATCAGAACGCAAGAGTTTTGGTACCTGCTTCACCAAAGGCAGAGAAATTTGCATCCCTGGTGTTATTTATCCAATTCTGAACAGTTTTGTGGAAATTTTTTTATTATTCTCATTTTCATCAACTAATGCTTTATTTTGTACTTAACAGTTTTTCCAGATTCTCTAGATCTAACAATTTTGATTCTTTTGTTTACAAAGGAAAGCTAATATATTATAACTATGTATTGACCTTCCATTCACTTCAGAATTTTGTTGCGTGACGTTCTTATTCTTCCCCAGTTTTGCCTCGCAGCTAACAGAAAGAAAGATTTAATATCTTGATTTTCACTAGTACTTAACATTTTTTCTTACCTGATAAATCTGCTGCAACTGGTTGTAAAGGGAAATGTTACCGTCTACCTTCTGCAGAACTTACTTATTCTCCTTGACAAGCTTTTTAAGACACAATGTTAAGACATAGCAAATACCAGTCTTCTTAGAGTAAAATCAACACTTGAGCATAAAATATTCAGATTGTGCCAACACTGGCGACCTTCATCTGCCAGCCATATACTGTTGTTCTAATCATCTAGATGTAATATTGCCATTCTGCAATTTGATAGAAATTTTAAGCAGTTTGGAAGGAATTGTAATTCGCTGTGATTTTAGTACATCTTCATGGATTAATTGTAGATATCTTGCAGATAATACTATGAGAAAATAGAATTATCGATAGATCAAGTTTGAGAGTCCTCAGGGAAATTGGTCTATATAAACGCCATATAAAATAAGACTAAATCTTTGACCTGGATAGATTGCAATCCAAGCAAACCAAAGGGAGAACTGATGAAAAGAGGGTATTATCTCAGTTTTCCACAGGCCAACAGCATTAACATGGAGATTAAAAGACTTATCTGAGGTCAGAAAGAGCCTGCAGCAGACCTTATGATCCAACTCACATCTCCCAAAGTTCCACATTTAACTATGAAGCCATTTTCCTACTCTCATATAATCATAAGAGATAATTAAAAAAAAAAAAAACAAACCCTAGAGAATTAACTCTCTGTTTATTACTCTGGAAATTATTACAGTGTCTCCAAAAGCAACCAAATATCTTTCTCTGAATCATGTATCTGCTACTAATTTAACAGGTTTTCCAGAGAGTTGGGGTACAATACATTATTTTTTGCTTGCTCCATCTAATGAATCTGGCATATAGGAATATTTGCAAACTACTTAAGATGTTTTGGTGAAAGCAAGTTGCATAATTCGTGTAATCTATTTTGTCAGACTTGCAACATAAAAAGGTAATACTGCTTTCTGTACCAGTTGCTATACTATTCCACACTTACCTTGAAGAGAATCTCCTTCACAGAGACCGAAACTAATAGGTAACAAAATAGTATTTTCTGTGTATAGCACAAATGTTGGCCATTGCACAGAGGGCAGTTTATAGCTGTGTTTCAGACTCTGCATTTTGAGAGAGAAAGGAGAGGAGGATTTCCTAAATGCCCTGGGGAATAAAGGCCTCTCTTCTACACTGTGTACACTTCACAGTTCAATGGATCCAGCTACTGGCATCACTTCTTGCTCTCAGACCTTGGTATACCTATGGTATGGTGGCACATAGGGAACGCATCTTGGAAATAACAAGGATCCACACCAGTATCACTGTGCCCTGTGGGAAATGCAGTTTTATGGGGGAAGTAACAATCCTTGGGAGTATCACAGGTTAAGCACAAAAAGCACATCTTTTAGCATTGAAAAGCTCTGCAGAAACCTGCTATTCAGTTCTATCCTGGCTTTCCCAGCAATATACTTAGAGCACAGATCACTTCAAAAACATGCCTGTTTTCAGAGCTAACAGATCACTTCAGAAACACTCCTGTTTTCAGAGCTAACATATTTAGAATAGTTTCCTCTGGCCCATTAGGCTCAAATCTCTGTACCTGGAGTATGGACTATGATTCAAAGCTTTTCCTGATCCAAGGTGAGCTTACTGCATCCCCTGAGCCCCAAAGAGCACTTAACCAGGAGGATGAAAATCAGGGTTTTACAGTGACCTTAGCTGAAATGCCCTCAGAGCTGTGCTCCCTCTTACACCCCTTTCCTTCTCTTCATAGAATCAATCAGAATGATAGGGGTTGGAAGGGACCTCTGGAGATCATTGAGTTCAAACCCCCTGCCAGAGCAGGATCACCTAGGACAGGCCACACAGGATATTTACATATTTTGATTAGTTATCTGGAAGCCATTGTTGCTTCCCTGGGGAGATGGAAAGTACCGTGGTGCTCCATAGCAAGCTTTAGTCATCACAGAGAGGTCCAAGGAGAGACCAAAGATGAGGGGGCTGCTGTGCTACAACCCTGCTCAGCCCAGCATGCAGCCCAAGCACCAGGACAGCTCTGCCAGAGAGGTGTCTGACTGAACCCACACAGGTCCATTAGGAAAATGAACTGGGGCCTCCCTTTTCACATGCAACTCTTAAACAGTACATTAATAGCTAAAAGGCAACAGAGAAGAGGAAGGATTTGACACATCCTTGCATCTTCACCAAGCTCCGGCATATCTTGCTGGTAGCCTTTGACCAGCTTCTGCTCAGCTCACCAGTTTTTTTAATCCTGTTTTGTTTCTCTTGCAGCCATGCAAACCCATCTCTGGGCTGCAGCCCAAGCTCTGCTATCAGTAGGATAAGGCTTCAGTCTCTGGTGTCTATCGATAGCGTCCCATGAGTCCCAAACTGAACATGAACAAAGCAGGGTGTCCAGGCACCTTGTGGTGCTCCCCCGCGCTACTCTGGAGACCCACTCCTAGGAAGTGCTCCATCTAACAACCACTGCAATATTGGACATCTATGGACCGTGCTCCTTCACCAGCCTTTACTTTCTCAGGCATGTTTTTGAGCTACTCCAAATTCTAAACTTATAACCCATAAAAGCAGCAGGGACATGATTCTCAATGCCTGACTTCACACATGACTGAGTGGGTCACCTAAGGCTCCCTGTAGAGTCAAATGACAGGAACAGGCCTTTTTCACCATGTGTTTTCCATAACTTATTTCAGATGTGCACTTTTGCCTGAGGGCAGCTGTGCACCAGAAGCAGCTGTTCAGCTGTGCAAGGAGCCAAGGGTGACCAGCTCAGAGGTGGATGCCTGCACAGAAGTGGGCACATAAAGCTGCAGATTAATCCCATGTGGTGCCACTGGGACCTGGGTACATGCCAGCAGCTTGTGATTCCTCCTTCAGGTTTGCTGGAAAGAGTGCTTGAGAATTCTAGTTATTTGCATGGACACTTGGCTCAACTGGGTAATTTCACCTCTCTTTCCATTGTTTTTCTACGACTAGCACAGATTTACATGCATTACTGCACTGCCTCTGCTTCCTTAAACTAGTACCAGGATCTCTTGAGGAAACTTTAAAATACTTTGCACAACTAACTTATCATTAATTGCATTGCTGAAGTTCTCATGAAATGCACTTGCATTCCACACACCTCTTCTAGCCCGTACAAACCTATTACTCTGGAAATGACTGAGAATTTCAAGATTGATGAACTGTTCAGTAACCTCATCACTATTCTGCAAATTTTCAGTCCTATTTGTAGTCTTACAGGACTTGATGAAAAAGAAAAAATTAAATAAAGACATCAGTGAGCATCTTCCCTAACAAGTTATATAGGTGGCTTTCCCTGCCATATTTGTGGCTTTCAGTCTTAAATAAAATCTGGTTTACAGAAATCAATTTATCCAACTAAAGTCTGGTAAAACATAAAACAACTACATATTAAGGTCTACAAAATAGAAAGAAGATATTAAGGCAGTTGCTATTATTATCATACTACAGAAAGAAAAAAAGTAATTTGATTTATTGGGACTTTAAGCAATACAGCTGAAAATGATAATGTAACAGCAACATAACCGCATTATGTAAGTAGCCTCAGGCTCTTTCCATAGTTGTAACTCAGTCTAGATGGCACATAAAAGCTCATCCAACAAGGACAACACTGCGGTGCATACCTCCAATTACAGTGTTTGAATGGCAGTAAAACCAAGGAACTAAACACAGTGATGAGAGCTGCCTCTCAAACTCAGATTAACAGTAGTGAATATTTCAATTTTCAAGTCACTGTGAAGACCAGTGCCAAATATTTCATGTTCTAGTAGCAAAGTATACTTAGGTTTGATAGAGTTTTTCTGTAGAAGCTCTTTTGTCCCCCACCTACCCCCATGTTGCTTAGCTTTATGTCCACAGAGCCAGGGTTCCTAAAGAAGAGTAAGCAGATGGGTAAGTATTTCATTAATGCATTTCTGTGCTGAGCCCTACACCCTGAATGAAGGTTTAAAAGTGAAACTAGGCTTTGTTTAGTTTGTTAATATGAACCAGAGTACAAAGGCTTGACAGATCCCTCCTCAACTTCAGTACATTTGAAGACTTACACTCCAGAATGGGCAATTAAAACATCGTGGAGTAAGCGTCACTATCGTAGTTTACATTATTTGATGGATATTAATAAAAATATTTCATAACAAAATAAAAAATAATTGGAGAGAGCAAGAGATTGTGAATACATCACTGCTTTCCCCCAAGACGAGTCACTGCCTCTGCAGAAAATCCAGATAGGAACATCTTCAAGACAATGGATCATTATGAAACAATCCCTGCATGCAGAAAACCATCCTATTCCTAATGAAGTGGCATATGTTGAGGTCAGCGTTCATTATAATGTCTTCAGAGAAGCATTACTTACCCACTTAAAGTGTCAATCCACTATAAAGTATTTTTAAAATTACACCAAATACCCAGTAATATTTTCAGAATAAAGCCAAAAGATATCTTTATTGTGGTTTGTTGTTGTTTGGTGTGGTTAGTTTGGGGTTTTTTGTCTGGTTGGTTTTTTGGGTTTTGTTTTGTTTGGGGTTTTTTTTTGTGGGTTTTTTTTTTGTTTTGTTTCCCCCCCTCTTA
>JAAGNO010027923.1:0-11141 GCA_033439905.1 Ceryle rudis
GAAGAAACGCGACAACCTTCTTTTCAATTTATTTTTCTTTAAAGTGTTTGGGGTTTTTTTTGTTTGGTTTTGTTTGTTTGGGTTTTTGGTTTTGTTTCGTTTTTGTTTGTTTGGGTTTTTGAGTTTGTTTTGGTTTTGGTTTGTTTGTTTGTTTGTTTCAGAAACGCCGTGGTTAGAAATCTCAATACCAGGGAAGGGAGGTCTCTAGTTGATTCAACTGCTACCAGTCTCCTTTTCCAGGAGTGTGAGGATGCAGACCCGCGGTGAGGGGCTCACTGCAGCGGCAGTCACCGAGGTGTGAAAAAAAGGTTCCTTTGAAAAGGTTCTTTAAAGGTGAGGAGGTAAATCTACACGTTACCACATCTGCTACTCAAAGGAGTAGTCTCTCCCCTAGTGTCACTGAGCTCTGTGAGGACATAAGGACTTAATATCCTTCTGCCAGACAGCCCACTTGGGCACCATCTGGAAGTGTCAGGCAAAGAGGGGAAAATAGCCATCTCCTGATGAATTTTTCAGCCTCCACTGAGATAAGACAGATGTTTGTCACCCGTGTGTCGTGTCCTTCCGTTGTCCGTAGGTCAGAGATTGCCAGGCTGTGGTAATACCAGAAGATAAGTGGTTACGTTGTGTACAGACCAGACAGCCAAGTGCCACCCAGCGCCCCAGTGGTGCAGCTACCCACAGCTACGCCACTGGCCTACAGGTATTTTCATAGGACCTGGGTGAAGATGAGCTTGTGGCCTGAGAGTTCACAAGGTGGTAGTAGTCCTTCTTTAATAATACTTATTCTAAATAAAATAGTATTTCTTGCTGCGTCATGCTGAAAATTTTTTGTGGGAGCTATTTTTTCACCAAAAAAAAATATAAATGTTAATCTAGGAAATCAAACTGTTCTACAAAACCAGACCGAGGTATTTGAAAGTCTGTTGGAAATAATCAAAATTTGGAGGCTGATTATTTTTGTAAGATTTAAATTATCCCCTTTTTTACTTTATAATATGGAATTAATACTGTGATGGCAAAACACACACAATGCTTTCATAGATTAATGTTTCCAAAAAAGGAAAAATGTTTTTATTTTGAAGGAAATTTTGAAATATTTTTTGTTATTTGAGACAAAATCACGTTTTTTGAACGTTGTTTCCTGCAGAAATAGACTCCAAATTCGAGCGAGCTCTGATGTTGCCACTTAAGGAATAACATGCTACAGGGCAGCTGGTTGTGTTACAGCATCTTCCTCATGCAAGAAATGCGGTCAAACCGCTCTTCCTTTGGCAAATGGGGTGAATAACTTGGAAGATGCTTTTTTGGCATTAACTAGGTTGGGGTTTTCAGTCAGCTTCAAGAGAATGCTGCCAAGCTCAGATCACTACTTGAAAGCTTTTTTTTTTTTTTTTTCTTTGTGAGTGTTTTTAGAGTCGAAGGTGGTTTCTGCCCCCAGATCCTTTGTCTGGATGACTGTGAGGGTGACCCTGGCAGGTCAAAAGTAGATTATTGATATTGCTAGTCAGGATATATCTTCCACACATCTTCAGCCCGTGATCTTGCTGTCACGTGCCCCGTTTTCAACAAGTACAAAGCCTTTCTTTTGGAGTCCTAATGCAGGAGCTGGCATTTGCAACCAGGTTTCTTTACCATTTTTTTTTCTCATTTGAGGAAAGATCGGAAAGATTTTACATCTTGTTAAAGCTGCCCAGAGTTCCACCAACACCCATCACACTGCAATTACAGCAAATGGTCTGCGTGGGACCTCCTTCTCCACTGAACTGCTGTTTGGTGCCTCAGAAGAAGACTGAAAAACTTCCAGACGCTCCCAGAGGCCTGCCTGTAGGGAAAGCTGTGTCACAACTCCCTGGCAGCTCAAGCCTGCACACAGAGCTGAGAATTACTGTTATTACGCGTGCCAGCATGCTGACCTACTATTGCAAATATGATTGTCATCTAAGTAAGCACCCATTTGGGAGAAAAAAAAAGATGCGTTCCTCCAGCCCCTGTGACTTGTCAGAGTCCTTCAAAGCCTGTAGTCACCTCTTAAACAGTCTAAATAGCAGAAATGAGGTAATAGTTGTCATCTGCCTCTGGTTTTCAGTATTTTGAGCCCATGTATTTAAGGTAGCTGAAGGTTTACAGGACTTGCCAAGTGAAATGTTGCAGCTTGACATGTAGATCTGCTGGCATTGTCTGCAAGTATCCATGTGAAGCTGGGTGGACCCGGCTGGTGACAAGAGGGTACCAAAAGGTGTCCTGGGAAACAAGACGGTGCACTCAGCTGGTAACAAACAAATCAGCGGAGCAAGACTGCACATCAGTTACTAACAAGGCTTCTGTGAAGCAGAGACACAAAATGAACAGTAGATAACATTTTCCTCTACTGTTTCTATTGATTTCCCGTATTTATTGTGATCTTTTGAGAAGCTTGGTAATGCTCAAGTTTTATTTTTCTTCATTTTGAAAATATCATCCTCACCGGTTATTTATTTTTTTAATTTTCCCCAGATAAAAGAATTAAATTAGTTTAGTATGAGACAAAACCGCTGCAAATATTGAAGCTCATTGTCAAGTGCAAAATTATTTGTGTATCGGTACAACAAAAAACTACAACTCCCTGTTACTAATCTTGCTTCTTTAATACATAGTGCAAAAAATATCTTGGGGAGTATGTTTGCATTCTGCAGGCATTTTTCAGGTAACCTTGTGAATTTCTGTGTTACCTTTAAGAACAAATAACCTCCAATAATGAAGTTTTATCTGTCTTTTTATTTTTGTAATAACCTTTAGAGGCTGCAAGCCTAAAGTCCATTGTGCCAGGAGCTGTTCAAAGACACAGAGAAATACCCTGACCACTTCAAAAATAAATAAATTCAGCCATAATGCTGGTTATGCAAATTCACTTAACATCTCACTTGTGGAATAAGAAACAGAATCCACATTTTTAGATGGTTATTTTTTTTAAGTCCAGTCCAAGGGCTGTTTGTTAAATCAAGTTTCTTCCTAACGGCTGAAGGAAGAAGAAAGAAAACCCTGGGATCATTTGTCCCACACATGGCCCAGCTCTGTGCCCCACCATGGCCTAAACACAGGTTTCAGATGGTATGATAATCTAAATAATGCTATAATAATCTAAATAATCTAAATTCAGACGCTATAATAATTAAATTCAGATGCTATAATAATCTAGATAGAAATTAAAACCATATTACAGGTCTAGACCTTTGGATGGTAAAATGTTACTCGAGAGTGTCTGAAAACAATGAAAACTGCCCATTTTGATGCTGAGTAACACAGTAAAAGAGAACAATACAAGCCTGCCTTTAAGCTTGCAGAATTTGTATCAGTTCAAATCATTTTTTAAGGATCTGGCCATGGTCTCTCTCTAACTGGTGAAATACCTGAGTTTCTAGAGATGACGGATACTGAATATGGCCGTGCCGGGAAGGAGGAGGTGAACTGCAACTGCAGCTTTCTGAGGTTGTTCTCAGTGCCTTTGTATTAATGTCTCTTTTCCTGTGTTACTGAAAGACGTTAATTTCACTTCTGCTACTTGACGAGTAGATCGAATAAAAAGAGAAGGAAAAATGCTTATTCTTAGGTTTTCCCAGATTTGCTACATGAGAAAGAGGCACAGTAAGATAACACAAGACCTGGCTTAATTTTTAAAACTGTGATGCAGAAAGGTGCATCATATACAGCATACAGAAAATCTTCTCAGGATTCTCATTTGCAGAAGTATCCTGTGCTGCAAGATCAAGTTTATGACAAGGTAAAATTTTATCCTCGTACCTAGTCTGAGAAATGTAATTACACTACTGCACGGAGTATGAAATGCAAGATATAATAATTAGCACCAGTTATAAAAATAACTAGCTATAGGTTTGCAGATGTGGTTTCAGGTAAGGGAATGCAACATAACGTAAGAAAACCATTCCAGTACAATACCCAGGATAGTATTTGAGACCGTATTTTGACAGGTGGGCAAGCATTCTGAAAACACTTCTCACTCCTTTGCGCCCTGCTACGTATGACATAGCGCAGACTCCTGGCTCAAGATAGGACTGTAATTTGACATTGATGTGCACAACCATGTGATAACCTCTGGAACTGTTAGTATTGGGATGTTGAATTTTTTTTTTTTCCCCCCCTTTTTTTTCTTCTGATGTATGTGTCTAATTTATTCTCATGCAAAAATACACAAGCACCATGAAAATGGGAACCTTGTGCAATTCCATATTTATCTGTACTTGGGAAAGGGCTGATTCCTCTCCATGGAGCAGAAATTAGATACTGGGTCTACAGAGCACAGGAATTAAATATAAACCTCTTATGTGCAGAATTTTATCTCTAGTCCCATCAGCACTGCTCATCCCATTACAGTTGTGTGATAAGTCACCCTCCCACTGGCAAAACACAGACAAAGAACATTATGTTAGTCAATGATGACTTAAGAGGTTGACAGCAGCTAATGTTGCAGAAAGTGGTTGTTCTCCCAGCCCACTCCTTCCCACCTGCAGGGCTAGGAAGGCAGGAGAGCAGCACACCAGAGCAGCGGGAAGGGTCATGCTCGCTGCACTGGCAGCCTGGGGTTGTTGCCACCCTCTGTTACCAAAAACGATGGGTAGCATTTGGCCAGTGACTAGACAAGTCTATTTTTGGTAACTTTACATCCTGTATATTCTATTCCTGTCACTACAGTGCACTTATGCAAATGTATGCAGGGAGGCTGCGGTTACAAAGCTGCCATTTACTGGATTGCATTAATTTTACTACAGTAGATTGTGACAGACAGAAATTACCGTGGTATAGATGTCTTCATTACACAAAGAGAGACTTCTGTTACTCCCGACTTGAACAGCAATTCTTGGGAAGCTTATTCTTGTTATCGTCTTTTCCTGATTGCACATCTGTCATTTCTTTTACAGTCTTGGTCCTATTTCTAGTTAACTTTGTTTTTAGAATAATGGAGGAATTTTCACTCTCAATTCAGAAGCAGTTCTCACTGGAAAATATAATCTTGATTGGCAAGAAAATTGTTTATGGGCTATAAATTCCTTTTCTGCCCAGCTCTGAACAAATGAATTACTGTAACTGCTGAGTGCTTTCTTGGTCATCTTGAAGACACCAGCTGCTTTCAAAAATCTCTATTTAATATGTTCATCTCCTCTTAATCACATTACATATACCCAAGATTCCTTTCTTTATTGTTAGAGGTTGCTACTCAATAAATACCTGTATCTAAATCCCTTCCCTCTGTAAAATCATTCCATTTGTTTACTAATGTCAGTCAAATGGTATTGTGCTAGTAGCTTTTGAATAGCCTTTTAATTCTTTTTTCTACTTTTTTTTTTTGTTGTTGGTTTTGAATGGATGAATATTACAGAGATAAATATATACTTGAAATCTGTGGACGCTTCTAAATGTTGGCATCATATGATTTTAATTTGATCTCTGATTTTTCGTTCTGCCAGTGGGGCTTTAGGGGGGACAAGGAAAAGTTGTCTTCCACTTTGAGTATTTTTTTTCAGTTTCAATTTGAGTTACTTTTTAGACAGAAATTCTTCTGAGTCTTTGGTTATGAAACCAAGTAATGCCAGGCTTAGTCAATACCTAGATAAGGTACATCAACAAAATAGGTAAAGATCCAGTTACTTCTGGTACTTCAGTACCTGGCACCCTCTGCTCTGAGGAAGAACAGAGTTGCTGTACCCTCCAGCTGGAGGGTGTAATGAATTATAACGAAAGAAGCTTAAAACTGAAGTCAAGGTTACAAAAGCTTTTGATCGTGAGCTATCCCATGACACGTATCACAAGAGTAGCAGCATCTTGGTCAAACTCCAGTTTGAATAATTAATCATCTGACTTAAATTCCCATTGCCATTTCAGTCTCAGCGAGCAGCCTTCTTTACTTTTAACCAGAACTCTTTTCACGCGGCGTATTCATTAAAGAATTGCTCTATTTCAGGAATGGATGAAGCAGTTAAGATAAAGTTCATAAGTAAAAGGCCTGTTACTCTAGCTATTTTTATGCAAGCATCAACCTTTGTTTCAGATAAATATCAGCCTTGGTGACGATCTGATGGTTAGTAGATGCACGACACCACTGCAAGTGGTATTGCAAAGACTGCTGCGCTCAGATACGGGTTGTGTGGATTGCAGTGGCACAGTGCTGCTTTTTAAACTTAACTGCATTTGTTAACATACTGCTTAAATGTGATCGAGACCAGTCATACTGAACTGGCACTCTTTCAATCACCAGCACTTCGGAAGTAAACGTTTGAAATCAGACTGGGAGAGTGAAAACGCTGGTGGTGGCCTGTCTCCCAGATCAGCTTTACTACTGGGAGCTGCCAAAAGAGATGTTGCTGCAGAAGGAATGAAATTCTTCAGGAGCATTGGGTGCCTTGAGCTTGACTCCACCACGGCTTGGGGTTCCGCAAGACTTCTGTGAACACCCCATAACTGGGTGGGAAAGAAAAGAGGTTGAAGGCGGATGCATTTACTGTAGATACCCAGAAATTAAACTGTTTGCATCTAAATATTGGCTGCACCTGCAAAACCTTTTTAATTGTTTCTTTTCATAAAGAAATAATTTAGTTTTACAGATACAGAGTCCTATTGTGTGTCTCAGCATGCGATGCAAGGGTGGCAGCAGCTAGTCTAATCACAGCTACCAACAAAGAGGAAATTGTAATTAACTGCAAAATGTAGTAGCAGTGAGAAGCCAGACAAATTAGAAGCCTGGAGGGACTCCAGCTACTAGGAAGCTGAATTTCCTGCTAGAAGAATAAAAGTAACACATTTTTTTTTTTTTGGTTTGTCTGTATCTAGATTCTATCAGTCCAGACTGAAAATGGAAAGCATACATTAGTCTCCCATTGATGGAAAAGATGTGCAAAGCACGCCAATAGTATCGTGATCTTCAGCAGAAGAGTAATTTACAGCTTTTTGATCTAAACTTTTCCTCCTGGGAAAAGTTAAAACAGAGCCAGGGGCTACTTATCAACTTATCAATCTTTAGACTGTCAGGAAAAGATGCAGGATACATAACAAGGAGAAATAATGCACAATGGTGCAATTAAGGTAATAAATGGATAGAAAAAAATCCCTTTACTGGCACTACAACCAAGTTTCAAGATCCATACAGCTGAAAAGGGTGCAATACAGTGAGTGTACTTAATGCCATTGTAGCATCTTCCAAATAGTTCTCCTAATGAAGAGCTAATAAATATGGAGTCTTTGCACGTTATTGCTCAGCATATAATGAATGAAGCGTGATTCTTGTCATCTTTTTATCTTGGGGGGAGAAAAGGAAATAAGACTTAATTGCTCCAGTATATCTCTGCAAAAGCTATTTCGATGTGCAGCAGCTTTGGGAGACAATGACAATTTTCTCCTCAAAAAAACCCAAACCAAACCTGGAAGCAGTAACGTAATTTGTTTCTTTAAGTACCTCCTGTAAGTATGGAAAAGGATAAGGTGGATGGAAATACTCATCAGCTTTGTTTATTTATTGCTTTAGTATTTGAGAAACCGCTGGATTTTCTCTTTCTCCTCCATGACACACTGCAAAGGTATAGAGAGCTCTGGCAGGTGTTTATGAATAGGTTCTATAAATCTAGAGATAGAAATTCACGAAGCCGTTTGAGAGAAGGGTTGAAAGGTGGCTGATGTTAAGTACCGGGACAGGTTTGAAATGTTTGAAGTAGTGCCTTTGTATTTACAGCCTCATAATGTGCAGCTTTATGAGTCCTCTGGCCCATTCTCTTCATTTACCAAGCACTGTGTCCTCCATATGGTCTGCACCTTTTCAAACCATTCACTTGTGCTCATTGTCTACTCATTTGTTGTCTTACTGCATCTCATCCCTCTCCACAGTTCAGTCATAAATCATTCCATATAGCCAAGACACTTCAGGAGCAAACAAAAGCCTGCTGACAAACTCCTCAGCTACTTAATCAGTCCTTTGTAAATGTTGAATGTAGTGGGATAGTTTTCTTTGGAACGTGTGCAGCAATGTCTGTGTGTGTCAGTCAGAGGCCCACTCGCTTTGGGATTGCGCTGCAGAGTTTTGGACTTTGTCCATCTGTTTTGTTAATCTCTTTTAACCATTTCTTTTGCCCCAGTACTCATGTTTTTCCACTTCAGGTCCTTACCCTGTTTTACCTCTTGCCTTTGTCCTCCACGTGCACAATTCTTTGATTCTCCCTGGCTTCTCTCTCAATTTCTCCTAAATCTCTCTTTCAGCCTTGCTTCTTGCCAGAGCTATCTCCCAGATCCAGGCGTCTGTGATAGGGATCAGTGATTCTCTGTCTTCTTCTCTAACTAGTCCTAGTCCCATTGTTCACCCTCTGTTTTAAAATTCATAGAATCATAGAATGGTTGGGGTTGGAAGAGACCTTCAAAGGTTATCAAGTCCAACCACCTTGCAATAAACAGGGATGTCTTCAACTAGATCAGGTTGCTCAGAGCCTCATCCAACCTGACCATGAATGTTACCCAGGATGGGGCATTTACAGCTTCTCTGTGTAACCTGTTCCAGTGCCCTCATCATAAAAAATTTCTTCCTTACATCTAGTCTGAGTCTACCCTTTTTTAGTTTAAAAACACTACCCCTTGCCCTGTTACTACAGGCCCTGTTAAAAAGTCTGTCCTCCAAATTCCCCTCCTTTTGTCAAACATGTCTTCTCCAATTGCCTCTTCCATTTTCTGTACTAGGTCCAGACCTTCCTTCCTCTTGTCACAGCCATGATCTCTCTCTCCAGCCATCACCTCTTTAGGCCAGCGTTCCTTTCAGTGCTGTCAGTCAGAGTTTTCCCTTTCCCTTCCCCATGGATGGGTCTCCAGACTCCTTTTTCTGAATCTTCTGCTTGTCTTTTCCTTGTCTTTAGGTCACTTAAATCGGGCAGATTCCTTTCTTCCCATCTCAGGTACCCAGCAGATGAGAGTGCTAGAGGTGGCCTCCAGTACTCAGACCCGTGGAGGGTAAGAGCAGCCCAGCAATGGGATGAGAGAATGGGTCTAACTTCATGTTTTATTTCTGTCCACACTGTGCTCCACCAGCCTGTGGGACCAGTTGTACCCAGCTGGAGCAGCACCAGGGCTGCTGACACACACAGTCTCGCATGCTGACAAGCAACTTGAAAAAAAACGAACCTGAGAATCAAACTTTTCAGATAATTGTGCTATCTACCACATCCATACTAAAGGTGTTTCTGGTATCAAAGCTAATTAAGGATCCGTTTTGGTGGCTTCCATCTTTTTGTGCTCAAACATAAAATTAGTAGGGCAAAAACTTACTCCTAGCTATGAGTTCTTTGCCCAGCATTGTAGACGAAGGTCCTACTTAGAGTTCTAAACCTGGGGGAGTTTGTACAATAGGAGGGATTTGAAACTATTCACAGATCACCAGCATTTAGGATTGTCAGTGGGTTTACTCTCAAACCCTCCTGTGACCCCCCCATTGCTGCTGAGTATGTATGCAAAAGTAGGTTCTCTGCTCCAATACATTAGCAGTTTGTCTGACGTGGACAAATATTTTTGATTGAGTTGTGGCAACGATGGAGAGCATTAACCAGTGGTCTGCATGCTGGACGGTAATGGTCTGGACTAAGGTGTAATTGTATCTTATTGATAGAAGAAATCGTATCGCATGAATCACAGTACAAGGATTTAGTCACGTATTTGTCTCGAAGTCTGTGTACAAGTCAAATGCGATTTTAGCTGGAATGGTTGCTACTGAATGCTACTTTGAGAGTTTCAGAGATACTGTACAGTTATGGTTTTTAGCAGTTTAAGGAGTACCTAAGGACACTCTTTTCTTCTCTTTCATTGTCATGAGATCTGGGAAGACTACCTGGCCAAAAAAAAAAAAAAGTCTGCTTAACATGTGACACTCTCTTTCGTTTTATAGCAGTAAGATGAGCTATCGTTGGCAAGTCCATAGGCTAGAAAGTAAATAAAGAGCATAGTGAAAGTGGCAGCAGCTTCAAGGAGTTCAGCAGAGCGTGGATTATTGGCCAAGATTCTTGCCAAGGCTACGGCAGCAAAATGTGAAGACGTACAGTGGTAACCCTGTGAAACCTGACTGACAGTCTCTGCTGAATGCATTAAGCGACTCTAGTTAGTACTGGTAATCCCAAGTGTGCAATTCCTTGTGGTTTGGTTTGGTTTTTTTTCCACTGAATAACAGTGTGAAGAGCTGGAGCTGAGCTTTTTCTTTTTGCTTATTGTTTCTGAGCCTTTAGGATGCGCTCGTGTCACCTCTTGTTAAACACGGGTCACACCTCTCAGTCATAGAGCTTAAAAATCGAGACTCGTGGGGCTTTTATGAAATCTCACCATTTCAGCTGCTGAGATTTAAGACAGCAAAACACTGCAAAGCTCACAATGCCTTTGCAGAGGTTGGTAAAATTGTGCTACCACTAACACATACGTTTCTCAACAGCAGTCTTCACAGAAAGCAAGAAGGTCTCCAGGTAACAGCCGGTGTTTCTCTGCATCCCAGCATTCACGACATAACCGTGAATAAGGAGTGACCCTGAGATTCTTCTTACACCTTCTGGTGCTACAAATAGAAAAGGTGAATGAATACATTGGTCTTAGTGAGCTCCAAAATGTCAAATCCAGAAATAAACCCCATTATTTTAACTGATAAATGACTCATTACAGATTTTATGAAGTGATTGGACTTGCGTTTGGTCGAGATGTTTGTCAGATTTGTGCTGGAAAATTATTAGAAAATAGTTTCGAATAATAGATGAGGGATCTCAGCTTGTGGATGTCCTGCTGAGTATCTGTTATCTGAAAGTAAACTATCAGAAAGAGCTCAGCTCTTTCATTCACAGATATAAATGAGCTTTCAGACAATATATAGCACATATACCAAACCGTGAGATTTTTTGAGCCTAACAGAACTTGGCATATCGATCTTCATGTTCTGTGGAGGCTTAATTGCAATGTCGTGTATACTCCTTAACTCGCGTAGAATAATTGCAGGTCTTACAGCCAGCTGGTTTTATGGCATAGAGTAAATGAAAGTTTAGCTACTTCTGCTTCAGTGTCTGAGATAAGTTGTTGTAATGCATCTTGAGAAGAGTGGACATGTGGCCCATCCAGACTCAGTACTGCCTTGGCATGTCTGGGCTTGC
>JAAGNO010027927.1:0-23657 GCA_033439905.1 Ceryle rudis
ATTTTAATGCTTTCATCCTTCCCAGTAGCAGCACTGAGCTTCTGTCCCTGTAGATGGCTTGCACAAGAGCAGCAGGTGGAAGACGGTGCCTAACCACCACTGTGGCACAACGAACTGGCAGCTCCTTCCCTCCAGCCACGCCTGATGCAGAGGGGACCTGCAGAGCCACCTGTCCTTCAGGCCCTCCGGTTGCCTCTCCTTGCAGTCTCCCAGGCTTTCTACATCACAGTCCTTCACATCTCTCCCAGCCTGCACACATGAAAGTGGCAGAGTGAGACTGGGAAAGGTCAGCAGGAGGACCAGCCACTGCCTGCTCAACGCAGAGCCTCTGTCTTTAATTAACAACTGCCGGGCTAGCTGCCCTCCCTGTGCTTGACTCCGACTCCTGGTCTCCCCTACCCTCCTCTATCATTACACCCACACTAGAGAGACAGGGAGGGGAGGAGGCAGGGAAACAGAGTCCTGGGAGTTCCTCAAAGCCTTCCTCTGCCAACACCACCACCAGAGCAGCAGGTCATTCCAGAAGCTGCCTGGTACATTAGCATGTTAGCAAGCCCCTGAACAAGATGCCCAGACTGGCTGTTACCTGCCCCTTCTTTCCATGGGGCTTTTCTGCCTTTGGGCCACAAAACATACACCCGTGAAATCAAAAGTCTCCGTTCCAAACCAGTCAAGCACCAAGAGGGAGCCATCTGTGACTGCCACTTCAGTGTTCCCAAGGAAGAACTGGGACCAATCACACAGAAGCTCCTCAGACAATCTACCTCTGTGCGAGGCAGAGGATACCAGGCTACAGGGTCAGAAGGATCAGGCTCATACAGTTGTGCTTTTGCTGATGAGCACATCTGGAATACATGGAAGCTGGGTCCCAAGCTACATCCACGGTTCTGGGACTTGTTCATTCACATTGCTTCTACAGAACACCAGCCCCAAGCTTAGACCTTTGCAAGACCCCTGTGGGCAAGGCCCTCATTACACTTATGAATATGATTAATTAGGACCAATTAACTATACCAGAATTAATGATGTGACTCACAGTTAGCTGTAGCTGCCTCTTTGCAAAGCATTTCCCCAGTGGCTCACTCCAGTCCCAGACCAACTTCCAGCAGAGGCCCCAGAGATGGAAGAGCACAGAGGAGCTGGGATGAAGAGAATGAGTCCAGGGGCTGCACACCAGCTATTTTAGAAACCCTCTGCTCTGCTAATCTACACAGGGACAGTGCAGGGAGCTGATGGCAGCTCCAGCATTAAATCCACAGACCTGGCACACAGACTCGGCCCATGTTCTCCTAGAAAGGCAAAAGTCCATTGAGGAGATGGAAAAGGCTACATTACTGCTGCACAGGTAGGCTCTGGCCTGAAAAACATCTTTCTGGCTTTCCTCATTCCACCTTTGGTCCTATCCATCCCTACACAAGCATCTGGCCGCAGTGTCCCCTTCTCCCCTCAGACACTGGCACAGATCCTATCCCCCAGCCTCACAAGTCCTTTCTGTGCCTCCATCTCCCTTGAGCTGCATCTCAAGGTCTCAGTCCCACTTCTGTTTTGAAGGTACTATAAAGTCATTGCTCAGGGAAAGGGGAAAAAGCCAAGCCAGGAGGTGCCCTACATCTGTGCCCAGCCCAGCATCCAGGCAGGGAAGAACAGGCTCCCTCATGTTGTGCTCACTGGAGTTTCAGCAGGCCAGCCACCAGCAGCAGGCAGCTGCAAGGAGCCTGCTCTACCTCTGCCACCTCTGCAGCTGCCTTGGCAGCCTGTGTCATCAGCCAGGTAGACCTGGACAGAACCAGAAGTGCCCAGCTTGTCTTCTCTGCTCCTTTCAAATAGGATCCCAGCCCATTTCCTTTGCACTAACTTACTAACAATCACACCTCCAGCAGGCTGAGGCCATCCACCCACTGCATCCAGAAGAAACTGGGTTGTGCAAAGACAACACATGGAGCAGTGCATCCAGCCAGCCCCAGTCTCCTGCTTAGCATCCTTCACAACAGCTCTAGGCCCTGGCCTCCCGCCATGTGCTGGGATTTTCCTATGCTGCTGTCCTAACAGCAAAACACAGCCTGTGCTGGAGTACTGGTGGAGAATTTAATCAAGATGAGCAGTCCTCTTCCCAAACGGAAATATGCTGCTGCAGCCACAGCACGGCTAACACACCATCATCTAGCAAAGATAAACTCCTGAGAAGGTTCCAGGATCACAAAGACACCGAGGCTCAGGATCCTGAATGCCTTGTTATTTCTGCAACATCAGATGCACTCATAACACCTCATATGGGCACAGGCACGATGCAGCTCTCAAAGCTTTCCTCTCTTGTGACTCCTGCGCACTCTGAACACTAGCCTCATCCTCCTACCACCTTGGATGCTCTTTGCAACCCAGGTGAAGTCACCCCGGGTCTGCTGCGCAGTGCACAAAGTTCTGATGCTGCTGAGATACTGCTACAGGAGACAAGCTGAACTGTCACAACAGCCTGGCCTCGTCCGGTCATAGCTGTATTCGGGCTGGTCTTTGCACAGCGCACCACAGGGACATTTACTTTGCTGTCTCTGGTCTGGGTGCAGCTCTGCTGTCCAGAGCAGCCCCTGGTGAGCAGCCAGACGAGGATAGGCCGAGGTTTACTTGCACTGGAACTAGGAGGGAGCTTCTGCCTCTGTCAGCCGGTGCCCGTTGGGCAGCCCGCGGGGCTAGGGAGCAGCCGGCTGGGTAGACCACCCAGCCTGCTAGCGGCAACCCTGCGGAGCGCAAAGGGTTAAACCATTTAGCGAGACCACCAGCGTGATAAATGCAGCCATCGGCAAAGCCGGCGCCTCCCACTGCTACCCAGGGCTCTGGCTGGCTGGGGAGCAGTAAGGTGGCAGCGGCAGGGCGGGCGGGAGGACTCTTATCCTGATACGGCGCCTTCCTCCCCAGTGCGGGTTTGGAAAAACTGAACAGGCAGGGCTGGCTCAGGAATCGGAGCGCCTCGGTGACACAAAGCCAGCAGAGCCCTGGCCGTGAGGACGGGCGGGCAGCCGGGCAGGGGAGCGGGCAGCCGGGCAGGCAGCCGAGTGTGCAGGCGGGCGGGAGTCCGGGCAGGAACGCTGCGCTCCCCCCCGCAGCAGCGCGATCTCCCCTCCCTGTGGCATTCCTGGCCGGCTGCACAGGCAGGAGCAGGCCCGGCGCGGGCTGCGGGTACCTCGGCTCTGTGCAAACAGGCGGGCAGCTCTCGGCGCTGCCTGCTGCATTCCTCAGCTCCCCGGCCGCGCTCCGCTCCGCCAGCATGCCCGCAGCCCACTGCCCTGCTCCGGTCCCTGCCTGCCCCGTGGATTCCCGGAGCAGCCTCGGCACGTACACTGTATGCTGTACACACGGGCATGGGCAAACACACATCGCAGATGGGCAAGTCTTCATGCCTACACACCAGTGACGAGTGTCGGAGATGGTACCAGGGCAGACGCACTTTCTGCAGGCGTGCACAAGCACGTGCAACCACAAATGTCAGGGACAGAGCATGGCACACGGGTGCTAGCCCCAGAGCTATGCTGCAGACAGAGCACCAGCAAGTCTGCAGTGCCTCATACCAGGGGATAGTAAGTTAGTCGAGGAAGGTGCAACAACAGCTTTTTCTGTCCCTGCTACTACAGTCTTACAGTAAGGCAGACCTAGGAATGGAGGAATCCTTCCCTTTGATTTATTTACTCAGTACCTTCATCTCCAGAAGGACTCCTGGAAGCTTGGCCACTGCAGGTACTCAAGCCCTGTGTCAGCAAGTCACAGTGCAGAGATCATGGGAGTTTTCAGGGAGGTCACTAGCCTGACACAAATTGAATTTTATTCAACATCTCTATTAGTATTTGGGGTCACTCAAAATCACTGCTCTGCAAATGGGGTCATAACAGAGAAAGTGAGCTGCTGCCTTGCGCCATCTGCCAGCATGATAAGGATCTGTGCTGCTGGTAGCCTGGACTAGCACTGACTATCCCCATTCCTACACATGCAGTCTCTATTCCTGAGATGGTCAGGTGCATCCTGGTGTCTGCAACACCTCAACCACACAAATGTCTAGCTGGGGGAAGAGCCAGCACCTCAGGGGCATACCTGTTTTGTAGAGAAGCAGGGCACATACACTAACACGCAGGGCTGACACAGCCAGACTCACCTGTATCAACACAGCTTCCTGGCTAGACCCATCTGTCCTGCATGCTCTGGGGAGGGCAACCATCTGAGTAAAGCCACAGCCTGTGTGTTCAGGCTCTGCTCCTACTTCTGCTTCCCTGGTTTTCATCCAGCCCTTGCTCATCTGTGCCCCAGTCTCACAAAACATGCATGTGTTTTTGCAGGTGTGATGGTACTTTCCTGCCAGAGATGCCTCAGCTGAGTGTCACAAGGGCTCTACAGAATTTGGGACAAGAAGTTCCTCCTTTCTGGTACCAACCCATCCCTAACCAACTACTTCTCACTTGCATTTCTGTTCTATTTCCCCTCATGCTCCAGATTTCTTCTTCACTTCCCTTCGTGCTCTTCCCCTGCATCCACCCTTACGGACACATAGGCATCGTCAAACCCTAGCCTGCTTTCCTCCACAGTGTACAGCAAGGCGAGCTAGAAGCTGGCTGTCTCTCCCGGTGCTCCTCCCTCTCCCAAATATCAGTGTTCTTAAACATTCACGCTATCGCCTGTCGCGGGCGGACAGATACAGAGGAACGTAGGCAGAGGATCAGCGTCTCCAGCCTGCGGAGCACTGTACAGTCCTCGGCTGCGTGGGCAGAGGGATGAGGACGCAGGAGGGGAGAGAGGAAAATCCCCCTGTGGTGAAGGAGGCTGCTCTGCACGCACAAGCCGACCTCACGCCACCTCCGGCTCGCAGCCTGGGACACGCTGGTTTACGCGGAGCCCGCTGGCATCTCCTGCCTGCCGCCGGCGCGGCGCTGCCCGGGCACAGCTCCGCGGACAGGGCCTAGGGTCTCCGGCAGAGAGAGGCGGGCAGCGGGCCCCCCGGCGGCGGAAGGGCGACCGTGTCGGGGGGCGGCGGCTCCAGCCCAGGGCCGACTGCCCGCGGAGGGCCGGGCGGGGCCAGCGGCGGCACCTGGAGGTGCCCCCTGGCGGGCGCGGACGTCGCAGCAACCGCGTCACCGGTGCCGGTAGCAGCCCGAGGGAGCAGCCCGAGGGAGCAGCGGGCAGAGCCGCGGGGCATCCCCTGCAGCCCGGGAATCCTCAGCCGCAAGCAAGCGGGGCACGCAGGCCACGGTCCGGCCCTTCGCCGGACACCCCAGGGCACCCAGCCCGGCCAGCGCGGGGGTCCTGCTCTCCCTCTGCCCGGGGACAGAGAGGTTGCTCTCATCGCAGCCAGGCTTTGCCTCTGCACACCCGATGCCGAGATGCAGCACCAGAGCTGGAATGAGAAACCCCAGAAAACACATTGCCTGATTGTATTTACCTTCTTTTCTCTCTCGGACGATGCGAAGGAGATGCAGCCATCTCCATGGCTACGTGTGATGGAACAGCAGCATGTGCAGGGCAGAAGAGGATGTTTAAATAAAGAGGAAAAGGAGAAACTATGTCTCCAGCATTAACATCCAGACACAGGAGTGAGGAAACAGATTTCCGCAGCCTGCAGTACACCCTCGTCCCTGTGCTGGAATACAAAGAGCTAAACAAACCCTCCATCCCTGCCCGTGGCAGTGGCTTACAGCTGGCATCTGAACTGTTAAGTTGCGCACAGACAGGCCTTCTCAAATACCTGTGTAACAAGTACCTTAATGCACTGCATAACTGCCCTGTGCACTGGGTGGACACCGAGCACCAGACGTTAAAATCCTCTCCTGGGTGGAAAGCAACGTGAGGGTTTGCAGGAGATTCATGTGTCTGGCAACAAAGGCTGGCAGAGCCAGAACGCCAATTACAGGGGTTGTTCTGGCCACAGGTAACGAGGTCAGTCAGGTGCTGAGGGGCTTGGCCAGCAAAGAAACAGAGACAGGAACTGGGTTTAGAATAGCAAAGGTGGAGGGCAGCTGCCAAGGCTGCTCTCCAGCAGCATGACTAGATAGGGCAAGGAAGGGAGGAGGCTAGTGTGGTGAGGTCGAAGCAGCCCAGCTGCTAGTCCCACTACACATGGGGCTGAGTAACAGAAGGGGAACTCTCCTAAGGAAGGACTTGGGGAGCCTCTCCCCTCTGCCACTGCCCCTTCCTCCTTCAGATGCAACCTCTCTCACCATTTCAGCAAGTAGGTTGTACTTGACAACACTAAGGTGCAGTCATTTAAGACAAATGACAAGTCGCTAAGATGTCACATCACAATTGTTTGCAACATTCTGTGCATGCTCTTAACCTACCAGGCCAAAGCATGATTTTCTTTGAAAAAGCAAAAGGTAGCAAGAAAGTGATAGTGCAGGAGCCTGGAGCAGCATCTCCTCCCTCACTGCCTCTCAACCATACAGCAGTCACGACACGGGCTTGATCTTTGCATAAACAAGCAGGAAAATCCCTCAGCTACAACTAAGAATGCAGTATGTACCAGCCTGATGCTGGCTTCCCAAGGTACCAGAGACAACAGGGGACTCAGAGCAGGAGAGAACCTTGGGATGAGTGGGCAGACTCGGGACAGTAGGTGTCCAGGTCTCCCTTTCACAGCTACAGGATGCACAAAAAAACAAGCTAAAGACCACATAAGCAGAAATACTTCATCCATTTCTTAATTGTCTTGCCCTCTCTCTCCCTCTATCTGCTGCCCTCATCCCCATTATCAGAAGCCTTGTAAGCCTGCCCATCCTCTGACAGCCACAGCTCCGTGTCCAAGCTGGAAAAGGGGAGAGAGACAGGGCAAAAGAGAAAGGAGTTGTTCCAGAAGCCAATAAAATGCAACTGTGAACATAGTTCCCATGGTAACAGCAGGATCCAGGGGAAGAAAAGGGAATGTATATTCAATTATGAGGGGGATGAACACGGAGGGACTAACAAATCAGTTGCACCCGCCTGCCCAGCCAGGCCACTCGACTGCTACCTGCTCTGCATGCCCAAGTACCAAATCCCCTCCTCACCTAAGCGCCTGCCCAGAAGGCAACCTGCGCACCAGTTCTTTCTGCTCTAGAGTCACCCAGTGTGGCAAGGTCCCCACAGCACAACAGGGCTCATGGAGGTCACTGAGAGAGTTCTACCACCAGCACTCCCAGCCCAGAAACATTCCCCTCAATGGAGCAGTCTGCCTGTAACTGATGACATATGTTACTTTGACTGTCTAACATTGTAACCATAAATGAGAAGGAGGTTCAAAAATGAAAAAAAAAACCAAAACCCCACAAAAAAAAAAACCAAACCCAAAAAAACCAAACAAAGAAACAAAAAAAACCCAAGCAACCAACAAACAACAACAAAAACCAACTAAACAAACCAACAAAAAGAAGTAACTCACAAGACCCAAGTTTTATGCTCCTCCACCCACAGGGGAAAAAAAAGAGTACTCCACCATGACATTCTAGCAAGGACTTGCACTTTTCAGGGCAAATACGGGGAAATCAAGGTGATTTTTCAATAAAGCCACGAGGAAGCACAACAACTTGCATCAGATGGATTTAAACCAGTTAATCATCCAACAGCCTGTTCCAGCACGGTTCCCAGGCTTGGGAACAATTTTCCCAACCTGAGAAAGGACTACGGCATCTCGGCTGCTCACTAGATCAGGCTCTCCCTGCACTGCTTAGGCTGCTTGCTGCACACTCTCTGCCACCGCTTCCCACCCTGGAAAGGGTTAAGTCTCAAAAGCACATCCTGGGGCTTTGCTACTTCTTTTCTGCTCTGCTTTATTTCCTCAAAGACAGAGATCAGCTGCCTGGATCTGGCTTGACCTCCCAGCAGAGCCCACAGCCACCCTCTCTGCAGCACAGATTGCTCAGGGGAGGGGGGTACAGGAGGGACACAGAGATTTGCTGCACTGAAGCCCTTTTGGAGATGCATGTGAATATTTCATGACAGGGAGACAGTGCTTCAGCAGCATCATGCCGATGTGGATCTGTGCTGTGCTGTCATGGACACAAAAGGACAGATCCCAGGTAAGTACTCTCCAACTCCCAGGGAGACCACTGAGAAGAGAAGCCCCCCAAGGATAAAGGCAGCTCCTCTGCCACGTTTGGTCTGTAGGACCAGCAGTATGAAGAGCCACAGGTGGTGCCCACAGCTCCTGCACAAACCTGACACCCTTTACCCGGCAGCAATGTGCCAGCAGAGAAAGCTGCACATTGACCTGATCTGTCAGGGTGCAGAAGGGCAGTCCTACCAGCCCCCAGGACATCTCTAGTACCACAACACCCTGTCAGAATGCTACACTGGCCCCAAATTACAAGATGTCATCAGACGGTCATTCCTAACTGCAGCCCAGGTCTCAAGAAAGGCACAACATCCAATTAGAACCAGTAAAGACATCTCTAGGGGGACTGAACTGCATTTGGCACAACTTGTATAGATGTCCTTTGATACAGGCACTCAGTACAACTTCCTCCACTCCAAAGGAGAGTGAGGTTCAAGATCCCTGTTTTGACTCTGCAATATGTACAGCGAGTCCTGTCTAAGAGTCTCTGAAAGTCTGGCATAAAAGGAGCACTTGTGTCTCCAGAGCATGTGTAGAGGGCAGAAAGAAAACAGACTGAACAGCACAATGCAGGACTGCCTAGAGGAGGGCTAAGCTCATCTCTGAAACTCTCAAGCAAGACCTAGCAGTAAAATTATCAGAGGTATAGGACCCAAGGGTATTCCTATCAGCAGCCCTGTGTGGAAGGAATGACCAGCTGTTCTAGTGCAAGTCCCCCCCCACATCCAGCCATGAAGCAGTGGTGCCAACAGGAGGAAGGAGCAAGATTTCAGCAAGGGGAGCCTGTGGCGGACCACAACTCTAGAAGTTATTTAAGACAAAACTGCTACACTTTTGGACGTGAATTTGAGCGGGAGGCGTTTTGCTATTGCCAATACATTTTTTTCTCATACACAGTTCTTCCACATGAGGTTGAACTGTGAAGCGTTGACAGTGCATCTGTTAAGATTGGCTCTAGAAACCAAATGTTCTTGAAAATAGAGAAACATGCTGTGCTTGCCCTTTGTCTTCCCATCCATCCAGCTCCCAGTACCACAGAAAAAAGCAACATGAAGCAGCTCATGTGCACATGGATGACCCAAGAGTGGACACGTTTTAAGTACTCCTATGCATGAAAGGTGCAGCAGGTTGAGGAACAAGGAGAAGTTCTCCAAGGATGGCAAGAGTTGGTGAAAGGGCAACACAACAATGTCAGGCTTGTTTCTACTGACAATATAAAGCTTGAAGGAGAGTTCCCGCAGAGGATCTGGGAGAAGGGCTCTTCCCAGTATTTCTAACTTCTCTCCTGCTTGTGTTTTCCTTTTACAACTGCAATTCTGTCCTGCCTCCCATGGCAGGTACCTCGGGCTTAGGGCAAACAGTAAGCCTACTTCTCTACAAAGATCCTGTGCCTAGACGACAGCACTGGGATCACCACCAACTACAAGCACTGGAAGAGGACATCCCTGCAAACAGTGGAAGATGATCTTCCTCCAAGGTCACAAAATCTTTTTCTTCAGACAAAGGAAAAAAAAAAAATAGAAAGGCCAATGCAGCCTCCTCGCTTGCCTCCTTTTAATTAGTAACCACCTGGTTTTGAGAAGAGCTGTCAAGCAATGCAGAGCATTTGGCAAGCTTCCTCAGCTGCTGCTCTCCTAACTTCAGTTCTTCCTGGTGATGCTTTAAGCCCTCAGATGCCAAGAGGGAATGAAGAGAAAAGCCAAAGAGAGAGCACGAGTGAAGCAGAAGAACAAGGATGCAGTATAACCCTGTGGACAGAACAATACATTTTCCAGTTCCACTTCCAGTTCAGGAAGCAAATGCCGCTGGCCATCCGATAGCCAGGAAACCTCCTGTCCAGCCAGTTACATATGAGGAACAGCAAGATGTCAAGCACCATGTTTCAAGCAAGCCATTACAATCCCTTCAATGTTTTCTGCAAGTCAGGCTGCTCAAAGCAGTGTCCTGGCCCAATTTCAACTTAGGCAGCGAATTTCTATCTTGATAATTTCCCTCCCTCACTTCAACAACTACTTTGTGCCCACTATGGTGTGACAGCACTGTGTGCCTGCAGCTAATGCATGCTGCTCCAGTGCAGTGTTCATCCACTGGGATAGACACAGACAACCTTGCAAATGAAATTCACTGTGCTCCATGGGTAAGAGCTGCAATGCTCTTGGGTTTTGCCCTGGTTCTGCCTGACACCACTCTGCTCAAATAAAGGGGTGCTGTTCTCCACTGAGAAATCGTCAGGTGCAAAGGGACAGTTTCACCTAGCTGTAGGACAGGGCAAGGAGGCATGGTAACCATTCTGCTCTGCAAGCTCCCACAAGCCTCATCAGCTCAAGTCCCTCAGGCACGCTCTGCCAGCATGGAGCCTTTCTGCTCCTTCCAGGGAGGCAGATGTGCTAGGAGCAAAGCTGGGCAGCAGGAGCCGGGCTGCAGCATTTTTGAGTGCTGCCTCATTAACATTCAGCACATGGCTAAACCAGCTTTTAGATTACTCCTTCCTGACTGGGACCTCGTGCGTGAGTCAGAGCCTTGCGCATTTGCTTCCCCTGATCCCTGCGAGCCCCCAAACATGGCAAAGTATGTATTGAACAGTTCCGTTAATTTCTGTGGACAGACAACCTTCTTCTCACTTTTGTGAGGAAGCAGAGTCATCCTCTACTTCCCTGAAGAGCATCACGTGAACATGGACAGTCAGCTTAATTTCTCACAGGTGCATTTACACTTCGCAGTATCCAGCTCAGGAACTCCCTCACATCCACTTGTTTTCAGAGGGTGAGTGCACTGGTCTGACACTCTGGGGACTGAAAATCCCCGTGCAGGGAACTGGGAGGCACCCAGGCAGGCCAGGAGAAACACACATGAGTCATCAGGCCCGGACCATCTCCCCAGGAGTCTCAACACAGCCCATTTACACCAAAGAACCAAATACAAAATTTTGTGGACACCATTCCTCTTTTTGGTTTCCCAGACTCAGCTTTTCCTTTACACTATATGCTCTGCTCCAAGCCACAGGGACCTCTGCATATACTTGCATCTTCCATGCTTCTCCTCCAAAGCCCTTCTTCCTTGTCTATTAGCATTACACAAAGTGCCCAACTGCCAATGAGACTTCAGGCAGAAATCCAACTATTTCTCCCCTCCAGTTCATAATTAACATGTAGACTTCAATTACATTTCCCATTTTCACAACAAAATATGTCTCTGTCCTCCACCTGCCCCTCCCTGAGATCATTACAAGAGCGCTAATAATGATTATCATCACCCATCTACCCTGAGAGTGAAGCACGGAGCACCTGCTCCATCTTCTCAATTTACGCCATCCCACCTAGCCCCTGGTCACTCATTCCTTGGAGAGCTGCATGCTCTGGTCCTGTGCCAACAGGGAGGGGCGGAAGCACAGCTGACAGGTTGGCACACCACATTGCCAGGGCTGGATAGTGCCTCCAGGCTTTGGCTGGAGTGAAAGACATTACAGTTCAAAGGTGGACACAGAAACACAGACAGTTCAGGGAGATATTAGGGATTGTCTCATGTCCAAAGGTAAGGACGGGCCACTGTCCTGCTGAAGAAGTTCTGTCCTCACTACTGGTACAAGGTGCAGCAAACACTGCTAGGAAGCTTTGCAGTACACTCGGCTGGCTCACAGACCTACACAGTAAAAATATGGGAACACTTTCTAACAAACCTTCCCATTCCCACTGATCCAGCCGCTAGAAAAGCGAGCACCTCAGTAAAGCACAAAGTATCCATTTCCCAGGAGAAAGTAAAAACCGATAAATTCTTCCCTACCCAGAGAGATGGGAGCAGGCAAGAAGCTGATACAATTTACTCAAGCACAGACCTCAGTGCAGTCAGGTTTTATACCAAGCTCAGGCAGTTGTCTAAAGGTAAATCAAATGGCTACCACTCTCCTCACAGGCCCAGGAATCTCACTCGGGTGCAGTCTGTCACGGTGGGGTGACTGAATCCTGCATATCATCGACCTTGGATTTGCAAAATCAGAATCAGCTCTCAGACCAATTATTTTATCTGAATGTGCAAAATTCACCAGTCAGCTTGTGGCTTTGTCCACTTACAGAGATCCAGGAAATGAGATTTCGCTTAGCCTCAGCCTTTTTATACCTCAGATTTTGTGCGCTCCTCAAAGACAATCTTTAGCCCTCCCAGCAGCAAACAGTAAGGTAACACTGAACTGAATATCAAGCCATGCAGTGTTTGCTTTAGTTTGCAGACAGACAGAAGACAGTAAGCTGCCCACCTCTTCCATTGCCAAGCTTTGAAGAATGACCAATAGTTCACAGAGCAGATGTGACATCAGGCTCTTGGGACACAGACAATAACATAGGGGCAGCATCAAGGCGATCGCAACACAAAGGAGCTATGTGAAGGACTAAAAGTATGGCCCAGACAGAGTCCACAAGGCAAGGACTGCCTGACCCAAACATACAGCTGAACGCATTGTGCACAACTTGGACAGAAAGAAGAGCTCCCAGAAGAGCTCCATGCATGAGCAGGAAGCACACCACCAACGCAGACAGCATCTCTGCTGCTCACAGAAGCCTGTATCACTCCCTCCTCATAGTCCAATGAGGCAAGAAAGTCAAGTAATTGCCTGAGCAAGAAAGTGTCAGTAAGCATGGCTGAAGGGAGACGATGTCCCTTTAAATGTGACTAAAGTGTTGTCAATGGATCTGCCATGGTAGAGGAGTTAATCCCCCCCCAGCCCCTCTCAGCCACTGTGATGGGATAATTAGATGCGAGAGCTCAGCACAGATGATGCTCCAGTTGCTTAGCAACTAATGGTTTCCATGGAAATGGCAAAGCACAGCCTTCGGAACAGTAAGTGAGCAGTGCAGCAGGGCAGGGAGAGATGCCTTAAACTCCTGCACTGATCCTCTCTCCAGAATCACTCCGAGGCCTTGAGGTATTAGGGGAATGAGAAGGGGGTGCCTTAAAGATACAACATCCCCGTTTCAAGTGGCAGTAAAAAGAAAAGCTTTGGGTTTTTCTTATTAGACTACATTTCAGTGACGTGGTCCTTCTGATCTTGGTGACTCTCCACTAGCAGGACAAGTGAGGCTGAATCACACAGGGTGGTCTTATGCAAAGGCTCATGCTCCCTCCCATACAGGGGTCATCCTGCTGTAAGCAGCTGAATGTGATTCCAGAGTCAGTTCTCAAACCCAGGGGCCAAGAGGTGAACACACACACTAACGTACTTAGATTTTCAGTACTGTCCCATAAGAAGCCATGTACAGGCATCCAGCCTGGCCCTGAACCTGCAGGCAAGAGCTGGTTTCCTTGAAATTCTGCGACACATACAAAAGCACCACCAGCTATAAAACATGAAGAGTCTCACCAGGATAACAGAGATCAGATTTATTAACCTTCACTCAAGTCTCTCATCTGGTATTTCCTTCAACACAACCAATTCCTACTGCTTTATTACTGCTGCTCCCCACATCGAGTCAGCATCCCACTGTTTCTGGGCATCACAGCCATGACCTGCATCACTTCTCATGTGCTGGCCGTGCAGCTGCCCTTCTGCAAGCCACAATCTTGTCATCTCATGAGCTGAACAGAGACAAGCTCTGTTTGTATTTGATAAGAAAGCCCAGGGACGTGGCATTAGCTGGGGCTGTCGATTCAGTACTAGGTGGTCTTCCCTCCCCTCTCACAATGCAGGGGTGGCCTGCATCACTGCCTGCTTGCAAATGACAGCCTTATGTGTTAAAGCTTTGCAAACATCTCACTGACTCCAAGGTGCTCCGTGGCTCCTTCCTCCCCTCAGTGCATGCGTTACTTCTCCATCCCTGCAAACACAGGGAATGCCAGCTGGGACACCCAGGAAGGATGAAGCATCCTGCCTGCAGGGAGGGCTAATTTAGCTGCAAGTGAAGTCTCTTCCCTGGAGCCTTGTCCTGATCCACCCAGCACTTCAGGAAGGTACCAGAGCAGAGTTGCCCAAAAAGTTGCCGAGCATTTTAGACTCTGTCCCCTATGGCTTTCAAAAGGGGAAATCAAAGGGAAGCGCCGCGCTTTGTTCCGCAGGGGAGTGGCACGAAAGGTGAGTGGCGGCGAGCCTGGCAGAACCAGTCGCTTCAGTCGTCCGCCAGCTCACCTTTGAAGTGGTTTGAAAAATCAGGGAGGAGGGGCAGAGGCCCGACTTCAGATCTTTTACTGCAACTTCACAGAATTTGAGGACGCTGGGGGGTAAGAGGCCACCTTTCCACCACCAGAAAAATAGTGTGTCTGTTCAGAGAGAATAGAATACGGCTAATAAAAAAAAGACTGTGATGCTCATCAGATAAATTGGTTGTGTTCTCACCTCCTGAGGAGGCTATGAACACCTACAACAGCAGCAACATCTACCTACGATACTGACAGAGACACACCAGGCATCCGCAGGACTAACCGGTCACCCGGACGCAACCTCTGGTCCAGTGCCAGTGGAGTAACCACCTCTCACCGGTCACAGCTTTCTCTCTGCCTTGCATTCCCTCCTCCCCTCCTACCTCTCTTTAACAGAAAGGACTGTTTTTAACCTTGGCCCATGCAAATCCTGGGAACTCTTTCCATATCACAGTCATGTCACCAGCCACTTGCAGTGTCATGGGGAACTGAAGCGATGGCAACAGAGCAAGAGAGGCACTGTGTGAGGACAAGCAAGGCACCTACTGTGCACCCTGCACTAGGAAGATGGAGAAAAATACCAATTACAAATTAATCTTTGTTCTACCACAGGAAAACTGAACCAAACCCCACAGGTGAGTGGCCTGACCAGTATCCACAAGCCCAGAATCCCCAACAAGTCCACCAAGCTTTCTTCTATACAAAGATCATCAGTTGGGCAAAGCCAAGACGGGCAAGACACTCTCGTATCACCATAGACAAGCAGATATCCCTCTGCACAAATTCAAAACTTTCAGGGGCTGGGTTTTTTTTGAGCCACACCTGAATAAGAACTCTGAAGCCAAGTTACAGAGCTCCCCTATCTTTAGAGGAGCAAGCTTAGATCCAACATCTTTCAGGAACGGAAGCAAATCTAGTTTCTCTGGCTTGCTGAGAGGACCTCGCACAGCACATTCACGTGAAGACGTAGCCTGGCCAAAGACCTCTACCCACACCTTACACGCATATGCAGAAACGCACACACAAAGCAGTAGAGCACACTTGCAGCTGCATCTCAAATCCAAAGTCTTTCCTCTTGATTTGCAAACAAGTCTTAATCTAAAACGCCGGGAGATGAGAATCAGCAAGCAAAGAGCACCACGCTTGCTCCCTGACCCCAACCCACATTCTTACAAAGCTTCCCTGAAATTTTTTTGGTTATGAGGTGTGTGGGAGTAGGTGAGACCAGTTTTCAGTAAAATGATTGCATAAATTGTCTTCTGCAGAGATACTGCTCACCTGAATAGAGCTGGTCTTGAGGATTCCAGATGTCCTGAGCCAAGCTTGTCACCTCTCTACATTTTCAGCTCCATTCATGAGACAGATAGAAATGCTGGCTACTCTGGCCTTCTGCATGTGTCAGTAGGTTCTCTTCTAACTTCTGTTTCATCTTCCAAAGCTAGAGTGGGACCAAAAAAAAAAACCAAAAAACCAACAGGTGGCTTTAGTATACAAGAGAGAGCTCCTGGTTAAACTGCAGGGCATAAGGAATCAGCAAATTTAGATTTTTATTTACCACAAATTGTCTCTGTCAGCCTGAGCACAACCCCTCACACCTGGGAAAGCAGAGGTAGCAAGACAGAGCCAAGGGGTTACAATGCTTTCTCTCAGAACACACAATATACAAACCAATGAGATTGGGATTCAGCAACGGAATGGCCAAAGGCACAATTAAGGCCTTTTAGCCTTCTCTTAGACTTAAAATCTGTGATTGCAACTATATATATTTAAAACCTTCCTAGTCTTTAAGCTGCCAATCAACACTTCTGTTTCCACTTCTGCTAGCTGCGTTCCATGGACTAGGCAGACCACAGGGCTCCTTTTCCTGCTTTACCTGCCTGGGTTACAGCGGTGCCTCAATTTTCCACCAGCAAGAAGTAAACGTTATGCACACGGGGAATGCTTTCCATCCCTGAAGCAGAAGCAGGAAATGTTAGCAAGCTCTTTTCACATCTTTTTTTTGGGAGAAGGGTTTAAGTACAACAATTCAGGGATTCTCTGGATGGAGCACTGCATTATTATGTTATATCCTATCCATCCCCCTCCCTTGTGTTACTTACCAGTTTCACAGACCAGTACAGCCTTCTCCAAGGAGAGAGAAACCTGGGGGAAGATAGGAGAGAGGACTCTCTAATCAGCTGCAGGCAACTGCTGCGGGCAGCCCTGGAAGGTCTGCAGCTCTTTCTCATCTCCTTCAGTGCTCTGTAGTAGCTTTTGCCGGAGAGCCCCCACCTCACTCCGGGGCACCGGCTCTGAAAGAGCTACAGGTGAATTTTGTCGTTTCTGCAAAACGCCAGCTCACACGGCCTCTTGTGGCCAAGACACACACACACCAGTGTCTCATCCTCTGCCAGCAATGCCAGGCTGCTCTTCCCAGAGCTGCTCCAGGAAAGCGGCACCGAGAACAGCATCCTACCCCTGGACAAGTCCTTTCCCAAATATCCTTCTGTTTTGTAGTCACATCAATGCCTCACACGTTGCCCTACTTGCTTGTCAAAAGCCACGCCTGGCTGAAGAGCAAGCAGGTCAATACAATTCATCCGTGGGCAAGGTTTAGCTAGTGCAAGGCTTCTTTTACCCCCTCCGCCCCATTATGTTGCTCTAAGTTTATTAACATAACTGCATCCAGTCTAGCACTCTTGTGTGAGTTTATCGTTGAAGTACTGACAGTTATGTGGGTAGGTGAGGCATCAGTTGAGGGTGCATGTAGATAATCACAGGCTTAATGAGTTACTATGCCTCAGCTGATGCATACCACACTGCATGAGAGTTTCACTCCAGGGGAAAGGGGAAAGCAACTTTGTGGTGCGACAGGTCGAGTGATATGTGGTAAATTATTAAACTATAGTAGCTGTATTGTTGGCAACACATCCCAAGTCAAATATCAGGCTCTGGTTTCAGGAAGAGAAAAGGGTTTTGATTGGGGTGTGCTCAGACTTTTTTGAGGAAAGCAGCCAACAGAGCAGGTCCTGCTCACACCTGAGGAATCTGACAGAGAGCATGTTGTCATGTCTGCTAATGAATGAACTTTGTCACACAGGGATAGGAAAAGCTGTGTGACTGTAGACTTCTGCATCTAGCAAAAGCAAAGCCAAATTGACTTGATATTTCCCCAATGCTTAACAAGAACTAAGCAAACGTTATTACAGTACAAACTGTCATGCCTGCTTTCATAGAAGAGGCAAAACCGAGCATGCTGGATCCTTCTCTGCCCTTTGAAGGTTACATTTTCAAGAAAAGCTTGGTTTGGTGTTTCACTTGTTTTTCAACAGCCCGTCTCAAAAAATGCAAACATGCAAAGGGTGAGAATATTGACAGCAAACAGCACAGAGCACAGGAACATTTGGCCCAAAGCACTCCAGAGCAAACCTACTGTGGGGAAAAGCACATTACCCTTTTCTTTCATCATGCAGAAGAAACCCAAACAATTCAAAGCCAGACCTTTGGTGCAAAGATCATGGAATTCACTTTTAAGCTGAGATTCTCCCAACGTTACGATGCAATCTTTTTCAGCAACTGCCAAAACATGTCCGTCTCCTGGCTACAGACTGCCATCAAGTCCCTGATGTACTCCTCTGCTACAAGCATAACCTGTGTCCTCCTACAAAATGGTCAACATATGTAGAGAGTCTGAAATCTAATTGCTTGCTGGTACTAAGCCAAGGCTTGGATTTTGATTTGTAGCTACTCCATTTCCAATGTGCTACCTACATCCCCTAGCCCCTGAACAGAAGAGTGATGGTGAGTGGGTGAATAGGATAAGGATGTCTTACAACCACCCTTTAAAAGCACAAACCACATCACTTCCTTCATAATACCTGGGGCAGATTACTCAGGGAAAGATGTGGTCAAAGAGACAAAAGCAATTCATGAAGGCACAGAATTTAGATTGTCTCTTCAAGCCACACAGAAAGCTACGGGACACCCCGTGAAAGCATTTCCAGTCAGCATCTGCTTAACCTGACTCCTTTTTCCCCCAATTGTGTTACCCCTTCAGTATTTTTTAAAGCAGTTTCCCAGCTGAAAATCTGCTACTGCCAGGCAAGCAGGGTGAGGCAGCCCCCTGGTACCTGAGAACACACCCCGAGCGCTCTGTGCATCCCTCAGAGATCCATCCTACTTCCTGAGACATTCGGGTTCTCAGACTTGGGAAGTCCACTGCAGAGTGTAGGTAACACTGTGATTTTATCAGAAGCAGAAAAAAAAAAAAAAAGTTTGCCCTATAAATACAGGAATGGCTCATTTATCAAGGCCCTAGCAAAGTAAATGGGCAGAAAACAGAGCCTGAATGGTGCCACTTACCTTATTCTCAATCAGCTCACATTTTCAAACAATATGGACCATTTACTCACTGGAAGGAGCTTAAATAGGTATTTATAACTGTGAAATATAAACCAGCCTTTTACTCACCCATGTGATACCCTTTTTAAAAAAATACATGAAATCAATTTTCTCAACACACAGAACACTTCAAGATTGTGCGATTATTTGTGCCACCCTTCACAGATCCCACTGTGTTCAGCCCCCAGAAATTATTTTGCCATACAAATAAAATGTACTTGAGTTTTCAAAACAAGTCATTTTGGGAAAGCCTGCACTTAAGAAACGGCCTTGAGGACTGGGACGTGGCAGAGGAGCTCAAATTCACCATCGCTGCTGAAGACCTTCTGCAAGGTAAGGGCCTCAGGAGGACTGACAGACTTACTTTCCTTCTGAAAGGATTCCAGTCTCCAAAGCTCAGGTGAAAACTGTAAAAGCTAGTAAATAGTAAGTTCCAGTCTAGAAGTTAACAAAAATCCCATTTTCTTTATGTTTAAATGTGATCAGATCAAATTAGATGTGTCTGCAATTACATATAAAGTACGTACGCAACTTACAGAAAATGAGGCTAACACAAAAAATATAAGCTCACTACAGTGTCTCTGGGCTGCCCACGTCTACCAGCTCCTGAGGAAATCCCGCACCATCGCATGCTGAAGTGGCACACTGACCCCCTGGCACACGAGTGCTTGCTGCCACGGACACTTCCCGATGCCAGGGGTAAGTCTGGAACCCAGCATTACCAACAGAAGCTGGCGGTGTTTCAGGGAATGGCCTGGGAAAGGCCAGTTTCTTTTGCCAACCAGAACATGTGTGTCCAAACTGGAATTTTTCTAAACTTATTTAGGAAAGGTTGAAACCCATCTCTTAAGGACAAGGATATAATTACATAGCTGTGCTTGTAGATACACTTGTCTCTAGATGCAAGCATTTGGGTAGAAGAACTTGGGAAAGGAGGACTGAAGGGAGTGATTTATACCCTTCTGGCTGTGCAGGGGAAAGAGAAAGTAAAATCTGAGAGCTGAGCACCATTGTTAAGGCTGGCCACAGAGGTGCAAGTACACGCAGAAGTGTGCACTGTATGCAAAACAGGAAATAATACACTATTTAGAGGAATAAGAAGGCAACTAGGGACATTTGCCATGAGATCTGCATTGCATTACAGCTTCTCCACGCTGCCTCTGGACAGCACCATCTAGAAACAGTCCTCAAGTGGGACTGGCCAGATGACATTTCTCCTTCTCCTTAGAATGTGGCTTTCAGCCCCATCTGTGGATGTGGGTAAACCCCAGCCTGGTCTGCCCCATCCCCAAGAGTCCTGGCATAGACCTGCCTACATCTGACAGCCTGGTGACATCAGTTGCTGGTGCCACAGAAACCTCTTCTCCAAACATATCCTGGAACTACTCTGCCCCGGACTGTTCCGAGGAGGATGTGCCATCATCCTCCACCAAGGCTGTAAAGGTACAAAAAGGGGAACAGCGTGGGCAGGCCTAGGTATCGGATGCACTTATTAATCCCGCAAGAACAAATGAGCTGGCTCAGCAGCTCCACAAGCAGCTGCCTCCCATTTCATCAGGGGTCAGTCAATGCACAAAGCCCATCTGAATAACAGACTGAGAGTACGTAGTGTGGGGACAGAGGCTGAAATTTCAAGTATATAAGCTTTCTATACGCACTCTGTCAGACCCACCCTCTCCCAGAACAAAGCAGCTTGTCCCTGTCCCTCATTCAACCCAGGGCTAATATATCCATGTCCTTTTTCACCTTCATCTCCACAGCTTACTGAGGATGAAGATACTTCGTGCATGAATATCCCAGTTCCTCAGGAGATGCCAGAAACTCTCAAACTCCCGGCAATGCTGAATCCTTGGAAATCCACAGTCCTCAGACATCAGAGCACGAAGCTCAAGTGCCTCAGCCAGACAAACACCAAAATTGAGGGAGGCTGGCCCCGCCCCCCCCTTAATTACTCCATCCTCATCACTCTCGCCCTGCACAACAGCTCGAGTGGCAGTCTGACGGTACAGCAGATCTACCAGTTCACACGGTACCTGCTCTTCTCCCAGATCCTACCGCAGAATGAAGGAAAAAGGGACAACATGGGGTACAAGAGTCTCTGATCTTCTACTAGGGAGCAGAGATATGGCAGCCAGGACTTGTGTTCGGGTCCTAGCTCTGCTTTTTGGCTCAAGATGCTGACAAGAAAATTGCTTCCTTCTTTGTCAACACCCAAACCCTTGAGTCTTGAGACTCAGCAGTTTAGTTTTGTCTTACCCTGCTCAGGAAAATGCAGTGCTCAACTGCACCAGCCATCCTCACACCACAGGGGTCAGGCAGGGCCCTCTCCTCCTTCCCGAGTTTGGATACCATGTATGCTGTTATTTATCACAGCCTCTAAGTGCATAAGCTCAGGACAAACCTCTTCTCTCCACAGGCTGCACTTCCCATTTTTTCAAACAGCCCCAGAGGGCTGGAAAAACACAATCCGACACAACCTGTGCTTCAGCAGCTGCTTTGAGAAAACCACTGGCTCCATGTGCAGCAAGGGAAACCGCAAGTCCTGTCTATGGAAGCTGACTCCAGAAGGACACAGAAGGTTTCAGGAAGAAGCACAGGCCCTGACCAAAGAGACTCTCGACTCAGTGCAGCAAAGCATGAGCAAACCAGGTATGTTCCAGAGAGCAGGAGCCATGCAAACTGCAGAGCGAGTCAGACTTTACAGGACTCCCGTGGTGGGAGGGATACAGGTGGACGCCCAAGCCAGTACACAGTCATCATCATAGCAGGACACTAAGTCTAGGAGATGACACCAGACAGTCAGAGATGCCTCTAGAGATACACCGATAAGCGGGGCTTGGTCACCACACCAGCCAAGAACCCTAATTTAGTAAAACCAACATAAGGAGAGAGACAAAGCAGGCTACATTAAAACACCAAGACTTCATCTCAGTATTGCATTGCTTAGCGATACAATGCCAATCACTTCAACACGGATAAGGATTGAGGCTGTAGCATCATTGCCTAAGCAGTCCAAGTACCTATCACAGCTTCCTCTCTCTATTTTTTGCAGATCTCATGACATCTCTGTTTGGTCTCTGATTCTCCTGGCTCCCTGCTTCTGAAATGAATACCTTGTGTTTTCAAACCAAGCTTGTTTTCTCAGGTGCTGTCACAGGTAGCTTCACAAGAACTGCGTGGGGAAATGATAAGCATTGTGACACAAGAACTCAAATTTAGAAGGGGGGAAAGAAAAAGATGACCAATCTCTTCTTGAGTAATGCAAGTTTTTGCACTGACAGCATGCATTTTAAGTTGCAGAGGCATTCTGACATGTGGCAGCTGCTACAACTTTAACACAAAGTCCTCCATACAAGCTGTTGCCTCTTGCACTGTTTTTGCAGAACAGAGGATTAAGCTGTAGGAGAAGGTTGATCTGTTCCCTAACAAAGTCCCAGCCCATGGGTCATAGGATGAGCAGAGAATGCATTAGCCAGCTGAGGGAGGGGAGCCCCTACCACACAGGTGTTATTCCAACCTGTTGCACTTGCCTGCCCAGCAGTAAAACCAGCAGGTGGGGATCCACATAAATGCTGAGCAGGCTGCTTGGAATTTCTGCAATGCCCACTAGGCAGAAACCAGAGAGCACTGCAGAGTGCAAGGACAGAGAGAGTTATCTTGGAAATGTGAGGACATGACAAAGGAAAAAACCCAAAACAGAGCTTACTATTGTGTTGTTGATTTACTTGCTTCTCCAGCAAGAGGCAGGAAAAACATGTCCCCAGGCCAGAATCAGGCAGGTAGCAGGTGTCTAGCATTCAAGAACAGTAGATTTTTCGTACTTTCTTCCTGGTTGCTGTGACAGCTGCTCGAGTCGAAGCAGGATCAGCCCAGTTATGTCCATTATAAGTGCAGCAGGAGCTGGGGAGCCCTGTTGACAGTGGACAAACAGCACACAGTCACGATGTGAGTTCTGGAGTTCACTCCTGGGTTTTATCCTAGACCAGACCCACAGGGAGGAGATGCCAAAGGACAGCCCACCCAAACCCCCTCCACAGGGCAGGCTGGGTACTCCCTGGACATCAGCTCCTTCCATCCGTGTGCTTGTGAGAGCAGAAAAGACATGTTAAAAGTGAATTGATCCCCTGGCTCAGTTCTAAATGCACACAAATGGACCGTAGCATGCAAACCACTGCCCGGGGTGGGTGTGCACAGATGGTCACTAACATCACCTGAGCCACTGCAGAGGTCAGAGGGAGTGAGATACACGGCTGTTAGTTCCGCACTCTACAGCACAAGACTGTCTGAGCAGGACCTGATTTAAGATGAATGGTCTGCACTGGATGGCAGCACTGAGGTAACTTCGATGCTGCCAGTTTGGATGCTCTCCTTCAATTACACCAGACTAAACCATGAGCATCCTCTGCTGTTACTAAATGTAAAACAAAACAGAACAACCCACCAAAACACACAAAAAAATTACCAAAACAAACCAAACCCCAACAAGCCAAAAAAACCCCCAGTTAATACTTTAGTAGAGCTGTGGATGGGCAGGAAAACAAAAGCATCAGACCAACGCTACCAGACCCTGTCACAAGGTGATTCGATTGGAGATCAGCGTGTTTCAGGGGTGCGTGACGTGCCTCCAGAGAGCATTCATAACAACAAACGAAGAGAGTCTGAAACGAAATAAAGTTTCAGACGGGCCAGGGGAGAGCGGTGTTTGGAGAGCGGTGTTTGCCGCACGCACGTCCTTGCTTGGCACGACGGGACGGGCACCGGCGGCATGCCGATGTGCTATTCCGAGAACGCACGTTTCCTCCCGTCACCCTCGCGTCCGACCGCCCTGCAGCGTGGCTCCAGCACCTCTGCTTTGCCCCGCGGCCGCTCAGGAACCCTCACCGCCGGGTCCCCCTCCGGACGTCCCTGCGCCGGACCGTAGCCGGCGAGAGGCGGCGGCGGCCGCGCCTGCGCCGTGCGGGGCCGTGTCGGTCCGGGCCGCCATGGCCGTGCACTACTGCGGCCTGTGCCGCCGCACCTCCTTCTCCGGCCGCCGGCACCTCTACAGCGCGGGGCACCGGCGGCGGCTGCGGGAGGCGCTGGCGGATCCCGAGCT